>JAOXJP010023618.1:0-17169 GCA_025762735.1 Platanus orientalis
ATATAGTAACGATCCGAGTTCACGCCTAAATAAGGCCCTAAATTTGTGGTAGATACACTCAGTGACTTTGGTGGGCTCTACCTTTGTTAGTAAGTTGGTGAATTTAAGTATTGTAGCATAATTAAATGGACAAAGGACCCTCTTCCCCCAATAGTAGATCTTACTAGTTCTATAAACAAGTTGAGCAAATCCAAGCTAAGCTCATCTTGATTTTAGCTTATGAGAGATGAACCAGGCTTAAACTTGGCTTACTAGGGATTTTCTAGGGTTAAGGCTAGGCTCAGGATCAACTTAACTCAGCTTTGCTCTCTTTAACCCAAAATGAAATATGAAGCTACATAAGTTAAATTTGCAACCCACAGATGCCATAATTTAAAATTAAAAAGAAACTTGGTATTAAGGTTTACTAAATTAGTTTTTTAATTATATTAAATAGAATCACCTAAATAGTTCAAACTTTTACTAAACCAAGCCCATTATAATTTGCCTTGTACTCGTTTAATGCAATGAATTGAGCTTGAGTTTCAAGCTAAGCTTGTGAACAAAAAAAATTGAGTTCAAGGTTGGATAATGGCAAGCCACGATATGTGACACAAGGAGCTCTTCTGGGGAAAGTGGAAATACCATAAAAGGGCAAGCATGTACATACAAACATATATATACTTTCGTAGGATTTTTTTTTGGGTAAAAAAGGAGGATTGATTAATCCATATGCATTCACAATTATGATATCTTTTATATTGTGATATGGATAATTATCAATATATATATTTTTTGTTTAAAATCAGAGAGTGCAAAATATCCAAGAATAAAAGATCTTTCAACCCAACATATATTGGTTTTTCCTAAGGAAAAAAATGGTAGATCCAGGATTTTGTATGTCCTACTATGTCCTATGCACAAAAGCTGGGTACATAGGGTTAAAATTGTGAAAATAGTTTTCAAATGAAAAAAATTGGTAGCAATATAAATGGGGTGTATCAGTTTAAAATGGTAAAAAATGTTCAAATGAACTTTTGCTTTTCATTAAAAAGAGGCTCCAAATTAAAAAAACCATCACGTGTCAGCCTGTAGTAAAGGGCATGGTAGGGCATGCAAAATCCTAGACAGAACATTTGCTCCCTTCTCCTAATTATATGTGTTAAGGTTTTCTCAAAAGTTTGGGGGGGGGGGCATGGACCCCTCCCTCTCTCGTGTGGTTCTGCCATTACTCACTCCCCTGTTCATATGTCACATCTCGAGCTGTGCAATTGAAACCTAGCTTTAACCTATAAAACTCAAATTAGATCATTCAATTATTTTAGAATGGGGATATACCAAAATTTTGCAACATGGAGTAATAAGCCATTATGTGTGCCAATTGACAAATGAAATAATCAACCTATACATATGTCAATGCCATCAAAATTTGGGTTTCTTTCGTCTTCAGCTAAAAACCTAAAATGAAGAAAATTTCAAATCTTTAAATCTAATTTTTTTTAACACATAAATCACAATGTGTTTTATTTAATATTATATTTATGATTTAAATTTATAAATTTCTTTAATTATATTAACCCTGGAGTCCCTTTGTTTGTATTTTCATGTTTCCCTCCTTTTGTCTTTTGGTTTTTTGCATTACATTCCTTTAGTCCCACATTGGAAAGGAAGTTCAAGATGATTGAACTTATATATAATGGTAGGACTTGTTTTGGTAGGGACCCATGAGAGAGGAATGTGTGTGTGAGTGTGTGGGTTCTTTGCATTACGTGCGCGTGCACATTGAGTAAGTAACCGAGTTGTGATGTGACATGACGAGGTGGGTGGGTGGTGCCACATGTTTTTTCATTATTGCTTTTATTTTTATTTTCCTTTTTTTATTGCTTAAGGCTTAAGCCTGGTGACCATTTGTAGTGGCTTTGGAATGAGTCAAAGTTTTAATGCTTTCCTCCTACTAATCTTACTTACTCTCTAAGCTACCTCTTCTATATATAATATAGTGGGATGTTTTGGCTACTACACATTAAAATGTACCTACTTCCATAAGTCCACTGATATTATTGTATCTGACTGAGTTGAGACTGTACTTGAGTTTTTAAGAGAGCCTTTAAGGGATTGTGTTATTTTTAGGGAAGAAAGAATGTTGAATCATGGAGTCTAGATACCGCAAACACCTCAAGCACTAAGGAATTAATCTAAAAGAGGGGAAAATCAGATTCCGGGATATTGTATCTACATGCCTCATTCCATTCCTTGCGTATATTGATAAGTTCTATAATTTCTTCTATGTTTCTATTATTATGATTTGTTTAAAGTGTTTTCATTTCCTGTTTTAGGTCATTTTCAACAAGCATATATTTCCAATAATCTTGAATTTGACTATTTGTCTTGTTGAAAATATGACTACCCTTGTATCCGAGCTATCCAAACTTCTTCCCTTTGATAGCAAACACTTTAGACGTTGGTAAAAGAAGTTGATGTTTGTTATGGAAACCATCAATGTGTCCTATGTCTTGACTGAATCAAAACCCTCTGAGAATGATGAACAACATGGACTTGCTAATACTAGGGTTAGTGAGGCTTGAAATAAAGCTGATGGACTTTGCAAAAACTATATTGAATGTTCAGTCAAATTAATTATTTGATGTGTATTGTCATCATGTGTTTGTAAAAGACATATGCGATGCTTTATCTAAGAAATATCTCTTTGATGATAAAAGTAGCAAGAGGTATGTTGTAGGTCATTTTTTAGAATTTAAAATGGTTGTTGAGAAACCTATTATGGACCAAGTGCATGGATACCATAATATTATGAATAAAATCCTTAGTGAAAAAATTATTATTGATGATGCTTTCTAAACCGCATCCTTGCTTGAAAAACTACCACCCTCTTTGAAGGACTATAAGGGTTCCCTTAAGCATAAAGGAGGGAGCTTACCTTGGAAGACCTAATCATCTAGATTAGGAGTGAGGACAAGACCAATATGTAAGACTCTACTGAAAAGGCTAAGGAATTAGTTTCCAAAGTCCATCTTGTTGAAGAATATGGTAAGAAAAGAATAAGACCAAAACAAAGTTTAAACATAAGAGAATTGAAAATTTTAAGAAGAATTGGAATAACAAGAAACCCATGAAAGAGGATGCTTTGTCTGCGGAAAATTGAGTCACCATGAGGTTGTTTGTAGATATCGAAAAAAGAAGAATGGAAATCCTGCAAAGGACCAAGTTAATGTGGCCTAAACAGATAAGATTGTTTTTGTTGTTCTCTTAAAAGTGAATCTTGTTGCAAACAATAAGGAATGAATTGTAGACATTGCAGCCACAAGTCAAATATATAGGGATAGGAACATGTTTTCTTCCAATGAGTAAGTAGGGGATGAAAAGCATGTTTACACGAACAATGCTCAAACCTCCTGTGTGGTTAGAAAAGGAAGAATAAACCTAAAACTGACTTCTAGAAAGACACTAGTTTTGATTGAACTTCTTCATGTTCTGGATATTAGAAAGACTCTCATTTCTGCAACTCTTCTGGAGAGGGTTGGGGTGAAACTTATATTTGAATCTAACAAGATTATTTTGACTAGGAATAGGGTATTTGTTGGTAAGGGATATTGTAATGGGAATCTTTATGCACTTAATGTTGCCATGAATGAAGTTACATCATTTTTTGCTTATATTGTTGATTTCCTTGATGTTTGGTATAGAAGATTAGGTTACACTAATATTGTCTATATAAAAAGAATGAAAATCCTTGGCTTAATACTTAAAATAAAAAATTTAAAATTTGAAAAATGTGAAATATGTACTGTAGCCAAGTTTATTGGAAAACCTCATAAATCTGTAGAAAGAGAATCTAAAATTTTAAGTTTAATACATAGTAGCATGGGAGACTTAAAATCAACCCCAACTAGAGGAGGTAGATGTTAATATGTAATCTTTGTAGATGGTTATTCTACATATACCAAAATCTATCTAGTAAATTATAAAGATAAAGATTTAGAATACTTTATAAAGTATAAAACCAAGGAAGACAATCAATTAGAAAGAAAAGTTATAAGATTAAGATTGGATGGAGGAGGAGAATACGAGTTTAACTCATTTAATGAATTTTGTGAAAAACACGTAATTATACATGAAACCATAGATCCTTATTCACCCAAACAAAATGAAATATCAGAAAGAAAGAATAAAACTCTTAAGAAAATGATGAATTATATGTTAATTAGTTTGGGTTTACATTCAAACATGTGGGGAAAAGCTATTATGCCAGTATGTTATATAAAAAAAGAATATTATATAGGAAGATTGGGAAAATATATTGTCAATTATGGTTCAATAGAATTCCTAATCTAACATATTTTAAAGGGTGGGGTGCATAGCTAAAGTATTATTACCAAAAATACAAAAAAAAAAAAAAAAAAAAAGAAAGAAAAAGAAAAATTGGAACAAGAACATCTAATTGTATGTTTATTGGATATGCTGAAAATAATACATCATATAAAAATTTTATATCTAAATCAGAATATATTTTTCTAGAACCTAATATTACAATAAAATCAAGAGATGTTGAATTAATTTTTTTTTTCCAGAATATAACTAATAAAGGAAAGTAAATAGAAAATAAATTACAAGAAGAATCTTGTAATGATGATTTAACTAGAAACGATGAAGATGAAGTTAAAGAAGTTGAACCAAGACGAAGTAAAATACTAGAAAAAAGCTAAAGACTTTGGAAATGATTACTACACCTTAATTGATGAAGATCTTAAAATCTATCAAGAAGTTATAACTTTTTTTTAGATAGATTATTTTGGAAAGAAATATTAATAATGAATTTTAACCTATAATGAACAATCACACTTTGGAATCAATTAATTTATCAAGAGGAACCAAACCAATCGAATGTAAATGAATATTTAAAAAGAAGCTAAAGCCCGATGGATTAATTGGTAAATTTAAAGCTAGATTAATAACTAAAGGCTTTAGAGAAAAGAAAAGTTTAGATTTCTTTGATATTTATACACATGTGAATATAATTATTACTCTTAGAATCTTAATAGCTATTCCATCAATACATAAACTACTGATACACTAAATGGATGTTAACACAACTTTTCTAAATAAAGATTTGAAGAAGAAATTTATATAGAACAACCCGAAGACTTTGTAGTTAAAGGACAAGAAAGAAAATATATAGACTAGTTAAGTCTCTATATGGACTTAAACAAGCTTCTAAACAATTGTATGTAAAATTTGATAGTACCATGATTGGTAATGGATTTGTTGTGAATGATTGTGATAAATGTGCTTATAATAAATTTTCTAATGGTGTTAGTGTGATTGTATGCTTATATGTTGATATTTGGTACTATAAATGTTAAATCTACAGAGAGATTTCTATCATAAAAAAATGATATGAAGGATATAAGAAAAGTTAATATTATTTTTGGAATATAGATATTTAGAACCAATGATGGAATTTTCTTGTCTTAACCACATTATATTGAGAAAATACAAAATAGATTTGGATAAGGTGATTGCAAACCTGTTTCTACTCCTTATTAATATATATAATTAGAACCAATGATGGGATTTTCTTGTCTCAACCACATTATATTGAGAAAATACTAAATAGATTTGGATAAGCTGATTGAAAACCTGTTTCTACTCCTTCTGATCCTTGTAAACATCTTAAACAAAGTAGATGCATCGTTGTATCACAAAATGAATATGCTAGAATTATTAGTAGTTTGATATATCTAACAAATAGTACTAGACTTAATATTATTTATGCAGTTAATTGACTTAGTAGATATACTCATAGACCCATTAAAGACCATTGGACTGCAAGCATTAGAGTGTTGAAATACCTAAAAGTTACTACTCATTTAGTCTACATTATAGTAGATATCCCACAGCCCTTGAAGGGTATTGTGATGTTAACCGCGTATCTAGGTTTTATGAGTTGAAGTTCACAAGTGGATTTGTTTTCACACTTGGACGTGGAGCAGTGTCTTAAAAATAATCCAAGCAAATGGGTACAAATCTATCTACAGTGAAGTTAGAATTTATTGTCTTACAAAAGGCAGGAGAAAAAGTTGAATAGTTTTAGAATTTGTTGGCCGATGTACCTTTGTGTCCAAGGCCTACCCCATCCATCTCAATACATTGTTATAATACAACTTCCATAGCTCGAGCTACTGCTATACTATATAATGAAAAATGAAAACATATTTGTCTAAGACGTAATGAAGTAAGGCAACTAATATTTGATGGAATAATTTCGTTAAAGTTCATAAGGTCAGAGATAAACCTAGTTGATCCTTTGACTAATCCATTAGCTAGAAGGTATATGATGGAAACATTGAGGGAGATTACACTTACGGATATTTAAATGAACAACCATTCATAGCAACCCAACCTATATGCAACTTAGAAAGTTGGTTCAATGGGTAATAACAAGTCATTGCATTGAGTTCAATGGTAGCCTTCCTTATGATAACTAAAGATAATACAATCTATTCAAAGAAATAGATGAGCTTTATAATTCTTAATAGATTCATATCCTTTATAGGTGATGTGCTATAGTTGTAGTGTATACATAATGGACTCACTTATGTGGGTTTGGAAGTGAAGCCGTTTCCTATGAAAACTTGGGCTAGCTTTTTAAAATAGTTATGAAAATCCAAGTTGTGTGTAAGGACGAGATAACACTAAAGTGCGAAAGAACTAGAACGTATAAAAAATTGTTGTGTGGTGACATGTACAACTAGCTTACAATAAATAATCTAGGTTAAAGTAATTTATTACACTTGTTTTCTGTAATCCTGTTACGTTAGTCCTAAGATGCTGGTCATAGTCCAAAAGACACATTCATTATGCACATCAATTTTGAGTCTTGACTCAGTCACAAGTATTTTTAACTTTAAATCATGTGGGAGATTGCTGTATTTTTTATTATATTTTTGATTCAAATTTATACATTTTTTTAATTGTATTGGCCTTTGAGTTCCTTTGGTTGAATCTTCATTCTTATTTTCTTTTGTCTTTTTTTTTTTCTTCAGAAAGTTTAAGATTATTGAATTTATATACAATGGTAGGAATTGCATGAGTATAGACCAATGGTAAAGGAATGTGTGTGTGTGTATGTGTGAGTTTCTTGTTTACATCATGTGTGCAGGTGTGCCGGCACTAAATTTACCTGACTTGACCGAGACATTATGAGGCTAGGTGAAGTGGGTGGGTGGTGCCACATGTTTTTCGTTAGTTTTTTTTTTTTAATTTCTTTCTCTTGTTGCTTAAGGCATAAGCCTTGTGACCATTTGTAACAACTTTGGAATGAAGCAAAGCTTTAATGTTTTACTTCCCAATAAACTTACATCCTCTCTAAGCTACCTCTTCTATATATGATATAATTGGGACGTTTTGTTTACTACACACTACACTATATCTTCTTCCTTTTAAGTCTATTGGTATTTTTGTATATGACTAAGTTGAGATTGTATTTAAGTTCTAAAAGAGCCTTTAAGGAACCGTGTTACCTTTGGAGAATGATTGTTGAATCCTGATGTTTAGCTGCTGCAAACACCTCAACACTAAGGAATTGATCCAAAAGAAGTGTAAATCAAATTCAAGGACAGTGCTTTCGCAGGCCTCAGTCCACACCTTATATAAACCAATAAGTTCTATAATTTTTTATCTTGTTTTACTATTATGATTTGTTTAAAGTGTTTGCATTTTCTGTTATATTTTCAGCAAGCCTATATTTCCAACACAATGCATATACAATGTCCATAAAAGTATACACCAGAAGTTATCATGGTGATCACTAGGACTACAATTAAGACCAAATACTAGGACAAATATCTCCATCTGCACATCTGGATCTATTTTATTGAATTCAGAAACACTCACCTTACAACCTCTGGTGAATGAATCCGAGACCACCCATTACCTTCTATTTCATTAGAAATAAAGATGATGTTCCAAGGCCTCCTAGACACCTCAATCGACCAGCTCACCGACGGAGTTGCCTATCGACGTGATTATTAACTGTAGATTCCATTACCAAAAAAAAAAAGGATTCTCTATAATTAAACAAAATGCATTGTAAGGAATCTCTTTTTAAGAAAGTAGGTCAATGTAAACAATAAATCAAATGTGAAAAAGTAGATCAATCGTTTGATGTTTTTGGATAATAAATATGAGAAAATAGATGAATATGAAAACGAAAACTCTTTTTTTTTTTCTCCTTCTTTTGGAAGGTATTTTTAAAAAATCTGTCTCAAAAAGCCCTAAAATGGAGAAACCACAGTTTGTACAATGTGCATCGTCAAAAAACGAAGGAACAAAAGGGAAACAAGAAAGAAAGAAAGAAGAAGAAGAAGAAGAAGGGTTGTCGACCATTGTACCATGAAACAGGGAAAAAATATCACAAAAAGGAATCCAACATCAACGATCTGGAGAAAAAAAAAAAAAAAAAAAAGGTTTTGAACTTACTTAGATTGATTCGGAATTGTTTCATTGGCCATGGGAGAAAGCACGATCAAAAGGAAAAGAGCCGTTGGAGGAGTAGACAAAGAAGACAAGCGTGTAAACCACTTACGCTTAATTTGGGGCCAAGTGTTTTACCCCATTTGGGTATAAAAGGGTGGGCCCCACTTACAAACTTTTACCCACTATATTCTGTTTCTGGTAACGAACAACAGCATGAAGGAGCTGAGCCGGCTCAGTGAGCTTTAAACCAACCTCAGGCTCAGCTCATAACAAGCTGAGCCGAGTTAGCTTGGTTCATTGACAGTCCTGTATATACTACTAAAGGAGCTGCTTGGATGTTGTTTTACTAGATTGGTGGAATGGGCCTGAGGCACCCATAATTTGCCAAATATTTCATGTTCAATGGGTTGGGACCAAACATCGAATGGGTCCCACCTTATAGATTGTTTGGATGAAAAATTCATTATGATTTGATGATTGTTAACCATTGGAATTGTAATAAGGCACCAATAATTTGCCAAATATTTCATGTTCAATGGGTTGGGACCAAACATCGAATGGGTCCCACCTTATAGACTGTTTGGATGAAAAATTCATTATGATTTGATGATTGTTAACCATTGGAGTTGTAATTTATTTTGGAGAATGATTGTCTATGTTGACACAGACCTCCATAGACATGCATTGATTGACACACAATGGGTTTTTGAATTTGGTGTCTCTTTTTGAACGCCTACTTTTTCATCTGAACACTTCTTTGAGCGTTTTTAAACCCCAAACACAATACATGTTAGCTTATCTTTCACCAAACAGACTACAGACTTCAACACAGACATTTTCTTCCTTTATTTTTGGAGCAATATATTTCTACTGTTGCATGATGATCAGATTAATTATTGTACAGGTAAACGCCGGGCTGTGACCCATTCAGTGGTGGGTACCTATATTCTATACATGAGACACCTGTCCAAAAAAGGGTGAATGAGACCGTTCTATGGGTCTTGTCACAGGGACCCAAGATTTTTCCATCCCCTAAACTAGTGGTTCTTATAAAAGTAGTTTGCACCATCCATTACACATAAAAGAGGGAGGGGGGATTACATATTCGATCCCCATTGTTCTCACAAATATCTTAATGCTGGTACTTGTCAGCCACATTAATATACTATCCCACACAAGTCTTTTATCCAGTTATAAAGAAAGAGAAAGTTAAGAGAATACATACCCTCTAATAACTAATTAAAATTGCAACCAACTCTTGAAGAATTGAAAAAGACTGGAAAATTTGAAATACTTCTTCCCCCCTTGCAGAACCTCAAGGACTTGTGACTCGTCTGGAAGAGCAGGGATACCCCCTTTTTGGTAGTGGTAATTGCTCCACATGCATTTGCAAATTTTAGTACTTCCGTCAGCCTTGCTTCATCCTGCAAACAATCATCCAATTAAAAGATGAAATACAAACAATGAGAGAGAGAGAGAGAGAGAGAGAGAGAGAGAGAGAGAGTACTTACTTCAATAACGGTTTGGTCATCAACAATCTTGCAGAGTAGGGCACCAACAAATGCATCACCTGCGCCGGTTGTATCCACCGTTTTGACAGTAAACGCCTCAACAGCTCCATGGAAATGCTATATTTTTCCACAAAGAGAAATCAATGAGTTGGAAATGACACATTTAATTAAGTTACTACTGAAAAATAGTTTCCCTATCAACTGCAACTTTTCTGTCAATTTTTTTCTCCTACTTGGTTTTCTAGTTAGTTTGTACACACATTCCTTGCATGAAGCAGGGTGCCATATGTCTGGACGGAACAAGAACCAAATCGGTCTAATCAGGTTGAAAATCCACATACAAGCACGGGAAAGGAACACCATAGCTGGTTACGTAGTTTCTTTAGTAAAATATTGTGGTGAGTTTTGGATTTGGGCTCGGATTTGTAGGATTATGGTATGAATCCTAAGATCACAAACCACTTACAAGAGCTGCTGAGTTCATTAGACTCGTTCACAAAATAGGGGGTGGATTTTAAGGTGTTTAGGTTAGGGCTAAGCCATCAGTCCTCGCATTGTCATGCTGTTTGTCTACCCCTTTAAAAGGGAATCAAGTTAGACATAATTCTTACCAGACTAACCCGAGACAAGGAGGTGCCATTATCGCTTTTCTTGACGATAGTCAAGGCCTCCCACTTTTATGTGCAAGGGACCATGGCCAATCTAACCGTGACACAACTAAGCTCAGATCTAGTCATTTCTCTCAACAAGATGCACTCTCCAGATAGATTCATGATATCTCCCATTCAAACTTATTATCCTTTATGTGTGGGTTGTTCAAAACAGTAAGAAAGCTTGTTTAAATTTTATGAAAATTTTGGTAATGTTTCTCTTTAAGAAGGTGAACATAATACATAAATACCAAGTCACGAAGACAAGGTTAATACCTCTAACTCAGTGTTTATTCTCTAAATAAATCATTGATCCCATGGAGGATTTGAGCCCAAAGATTCAAGATTTTTCCCCGTACAAGGGCAGTGAATCCATGTGCATGAGAATCCTAGGTCCAAAAATAAGAGAGAGAGAGAGAGAGAGAGAGAGAGAGAGAGAGAGAGAGAGAGAGAGAGAGAGAGAGATGCAGTGGACGTCCATGGCCCTCTTGGCCTTTTCTTCCTCTCCTCTTCTCCTTCTTTCTTTCTTCTCTGGCTCTCCATTCATTCATCAGTCTCAGTCTCTTGTATGGGGTTTAGACCCACTTTGGGCCTTTTATAATGGGTTTCACCTACCCACACACATTTCCACTTTTTGTTGGACATCAATCAGACCACCCATCCATGATTAGGTATTTTCTAAGGAGAGTTGATGAGTTCTAGTATGGACTAACTTGTTTCATAAGATTTTGAACCCATCCACAACTAAGCCTAGCCCATCCACATCTTTGACCATTTGTGGATTGGCTTCAATAAAAAAACTGGGCCTTAACTAGCCTCAGTTGTGGATTGGATCATAGTCACGATCCCCACCTTGAAGCACACCGTTCAGTTGTGAGCTAGTCTAACCTGACACCATTCTGTCATGAATCCTGGTTAGTTGTCAATCTCAATCCCATAATGGACCAACTAGTTGCGACTAACCCGAATTCTTTGAGAACTCATCTTGGACATAAAAAAGAAATCTTGCAACCCCTAATATGAATTTGTGATGATACACACGTGAGAAGTGCAAAGTGAACCTCAAGTGCCCTTGTGTCTAAGCCCTTTCCCCTACCTACACCTGTATCAAAACCCAAGCACGAGCTCGTGGTCGTCTACATGCCCATGTGCATGTGTATGGGCAAGAATTGAATTATCATTGAATCTTGGCTTTTCTTCCATATGTCATGAAAGCCTCTTTATCGAATTATTGACATCATTTGATTTTTCTCATTTGATTATTGAGCATTTGAACATCATTGAACTATTGAACCCTTTTGAGTATTATTGAATTATTAAATCCTTTAAACTTTATTGAACTATTGAACCCTTTTGTGCATTATCGATCTATTGAACCCTTAAAACATGATCGAACTATTTGGGACCTTCTATTGGGGCGCAACATTGGAAAAGTATTTAGAACCTACAATTGGGTTGTAACAATGGTAGTTTATAAGGGGACCTACCATTGGGTTGCAACAATGGTAAATTATAGAGGACCACGAAGATAATCTATATGGGAACTTCCATTGGGTTGCAATAATGGAGGTTGATATTCAATTATTGTATTAGACTCATTGAACTCCTTTGAAATATATTTGGGCCCTGCCATTGGGTTGCAACAATGGTAAACCATTTGGGACTTCTCATTGGGTCACAATAATGAAGATTGAATTTGTTTATCGAATCTGACTATTTGAATCCCTTTGAACATTGATCGAACTCCATTAACTTATTGAACCCATTTTGAATATCGTTTGGGGACCTACCATTAGGTCACAACAATGGTGAAATTGTACTCATTCATTTGATTCATCAAACCCCTTTGAACATCATTTTGGTAATTTCCATTGGGTCATAACAATGGTAAATTGAACTACTATAGTTGAATTATTGACTAATATCGAAACTGATAAGTAAAAGGGTATATTGTTATCTATTAGCACCCAAATTTTGACTTGGATTAATTAATGGAATCGAATGGGTTCATTATAGGAATGAATATGATCGGATTCTGGGCACCCTTGGACTTTAGGAAGTTAGGCATTCTCAATAGATACTCTGGTCATAAAGTGCAATGTTGATATCAAAACCCTACATTTCATTTTGAATTTGTTAGTTTCCATAAGCCTTCTCACATTGAAGCATCAAAGGCTAGCAAATTACTATTTTGCCCCTAAACCCTCAAAATATTTTAACTTCAGTTCATTAAACTCCTTTTCTCCAGAATTCTCCATCTTTGATATGCCTTCCTACATTGAAGCATTAAAGGTTGGAAAATTACCATTTTACCCATAGATTCTCAAAATTTCTCATTTTCTCAAAATTGGACCATTGATAAACTCTCAGAGCTTCCCCCATCACTCGAATGACCCCAAATAAGACCCTATACGCTTCAATCATGATTTTCTTTAAAGAGTTGTCTAACAAATTGGGATTTTTGAAGACCTAAGCCATCTTTTTGATCAGTATAAGGCACTCAAAAAGCCCTCAAAGTTTCTCCCGATGTCCGAATGCTGAAAAATCAATGGCCATTGTTTAGATTTTTCCACATCTTCAAAAGATTGTCTAATGACTAAGTTCTTTCAAGATCCTAAGCTATCTCAAAATCTCAAAACTTCTCCAAGCCATCAAAAGACAATTTTGTCTGTATTTAACCTACGCTAAGCTCTTGGAAATTCTTTGGACAACCAAGTTTAGAACAGTCAGAGGCTAGCTCTCAGTCCTAAACAAGGCTTCCAAACCAGATCCTAAACTCATATATTATTAGACCCTTTTCACATTAAATTCCTTAACCTCTCTAGATTAAACCCAATCATTTTTAACAAGTGATGAACCTTGGGTAAATTCTTGAGAATTCATAATGGCTCAAAAATTCAGCCAGTTAATGGCCTTACTTTAGCAATCCTAAGACCTTCAAAAGACTCTCACCCACATTAGGACTATCTAGAGACTCAACATACCCCAATTATCCCATTCTCTCTCAATCCAATCTAAACCCTTCTGGCTATATCCCACACACGGTGAACCTACAAGAGCTTTCCTAGAACCCAAATCTCTCAAGGTCATGCCCATTTTCTCAGATTTTTTGAGATTTTCAAAAAGCTTCGTAATATATAAGTCCATTTATAAACTCAACACAGCCCAATTACTCATTTTCTTACAAATCCAAGCTATGTTTTTTCTGTTAAGTGACCCTCTTTTGGGAACCTCCCGGGAACTCTCCTAAAATCGGATTGTCAGTCTGTTAGAACTTGTGTTCTTGAGATTCTAAGACCTAAAATATTTAGTAACCTTAAATTTTTCACCTGGGACTTAGAAAAAATTTGTCTAAATTTCATTGAAGATTTGATACGGGACAAATCAGGGTTTTAAATGCAAATTTTGACTTAGGTATCGGTTTCACGAGTGGTCTAAACCTATGTCTCATAAACTTTAAGGTTACCTTTTATATCAAGACCCTGGAAATTAATTTTACCATTTTACCCCTGTCATATGGATTCGAGACATTTCGAAGGTTTATGGACTCAGTTTTAACCTACTTATACTCATCCGAATTTGATTCTGGCAGTTTCATTACAACCAGAGTATCTGAGAGATGTGAAAAACACATAAACTTCAAAACTTTTCGAGCTATAGAACCCAAAAAGTACACCTAGATAGTAAGAGGGTCAAAATCCAAAAATCCTCGATATTTATGAAAAAATAATCATTACTTTTTTGATATTTTCAAAACATTAATCTTTACATTTTCAAAAAAATCCTAAAAGTGGCTTTGGCTTAGGGTCCTTGATTTGGCATCAAGCCAAAGTGCCTTTGATGGAGGGTTAGGATCCAATGACCTAAACCCCCAGCCTATTTAGACCCTTGACTACAACCCTCCATCTTTTCCCCCCTTGCCATGTGGCACACATCCACCCCCTTTCATGATAAAGGGATAGGATTAACCCCCTAAATCACTGAGACCATCATCTACTATCCAATTCTAAACCCATCTATACCCTTGATTTTCCACCTCTTTACTACAACCCCCCCATTTAACTCCCCTTGCCACATGTCCTACATCTAAGCTACCCCATTCCCTTAGCCAGTAGGAGGCAACCTCAGCTCACAAGTGTGTGGCTGAGGTGCATCCACTTAACCCCCATGCAAGTGGCCCACTACCCACTACTAGTTATAGTGGGTCCCATTTCCCATGCACAACACCTACATCCCATGGCCATCACCCCCATCCTACCATCCATACCACTCCCCCACCTATAAATATCCCCAGCTCGACCATAATAGGGGAGGATTCTATTTTTACATCAGAAAAAAGATCAAAGAAAAGAAAGGAAGAGAGAAAGGAGAGAGAAGATAATGAAAGAGAGGAAGATAAAGGAAAAGGAAGGAGAGCTCCTCCTTTTGAGTTTAGTACCCCATCCCC
Source organism: Platanus orientalis (assembly GCA_025762735.1). Lineage (NCBI taxonomy): Eukaryota > Viridiplantae > Streptophyta > Magnoliopsida > Proteales > Platanaceae > Platanus > Platanus orientalis. Next base: position 15,084 of record JAOXJP010023618.1, read on the forward strand.
TTTTAAAGTTTTAGTGATACAAACCCTTGCTTGATTCTTTTTTTATTTATTAGATAAATAATTTAAATACTTTTAGTTAATTTTCATATTCTATTTTGTTTAGTCCTTAATATTTTACTAGATTTATTTCTAAGTTAATTTTTTATTGATTCAATTTTATAGTAAATTTTTTTCCTTACTTGTGGACTGCATATCTCTCTTTTTTGCACACTATTTTGTCTTATGCTTTATACTGTGGTTTTATGAGGTTGTTGGGAACTTTCCTGCCAAATTTGAGCTTAACCCAATGGGTATAGCCCCCGAAATGGGCCCCACAACTCACAGACCTCACTGGGTCTATGTAGTTTTTCTAAGGAATTACCCACTTTGGAAAATCCAAAGAGGGGTTTAAACCCATCAAATGGATTTAGAATTTTTTAGGGAGTCCCTTGGGACATCTATCCACCCCCCTGAAAATTCTCAGAGCCATTGGGGTCCTTTTGGTTGGCCAAATGAACCAAGATAAGCTGCTGGAGTTTTACCCAAAACTAGTATGCTTGAATTTTCACTTTTGTGAAAGTTTAGGCATACCCTTGAAATTCGGGCATACAACCTAATTTTAGGCGTATTGCCCTTGAACATTTCCCCCTCTATCCCTATCTATCCAGTAGGTCCATGAGACTCTTAAGACCATTGAATTCATTTGGGAAGAGATCCAGGCCTTAAACCCTTTTTAAACTGTCAATGGGGCCCATATAAAGCCCTACGCCTGAATTTTTACTTATGTGAAAGTTCGGCATACCCATGAAATTCAGGCATACAACCTAATTTCAGGCGTACTACTACTGAACATTTTCCCCTCTGTCTTGTTTAATCTAGTGAGTCCATGAGACCCCGAAGACCCTTTAACCTAGTTGGGAGAAGATCTAGGTTTTGGACTCTTATGGAACCCTTAGTGGGGCCCATCTGAGAACATATGTCTGAATTTTCACTTCTTTGAATTTTCACAGAAGTGAAAATTCAGGCATAAACATAAAATTCAATTGTATATCCCTATTTCAGGTGTACTAGCTTTGAACACTTCATACTTTTGTCCCTTTTTGACATAATGGGTCCATGAAATTCCCTAAGACCTATAAACATGTTTGGATGGTGGTCCAGATCTCGAGTCCCTTTTGGAATCCCTAGTGGGGCCCATTTGAGACTATACACCTAAACTTTCACTTTTGTGAAAATTTAGGCGTACACTTGGATTCAGGCGTACATATTGGAAATCCCCAATTTTCCCTTCGCTGATGAGTAGAGAATGGATGAAGTCTTCCATTTTCCTAAAATGATAGCAAATCCTTGTTCCAGCTCTTAGAACCCCAAATTAACCTTTGTTCACAAAATGGGTTCACTGTGAGGCATTTTCAGACTACATGCTTGAATTTTACTCAAAGAATAAATTCAGGCGTATAACATAAATTCAAGCGTATGAACAGAAATTGATCAAAAGCCACACCCATTTGTTCTCACTCACTAGCACTTAAGCATGTGCATGGCCTAGAGTACACACCACTATAGGCACTTCTCCCCATTATGAAACCAATTCTAGAAAGGTTAAATGATACACTTATAAATCCCAAGTGTATCTAGTACTTGAATTTTACTTGGAGGATAACCTTGGTGCTATGGCTGCTATGTCAGCGCGGTCTGGTTGCATAACCCGACCCAATCACTACCTTTGAACCCATCTTGACCTTTTATGGTCTCTACTTTATCTTAGGGACATGTTGTAGTGGTTCATGACCCAAAGACCCTACGACTTGACCATAGCTTAATCATGTCCTTAAAATAGACTCACATTGGTATGATAGAGTCTCTACCCCTATTTCATTAACCTGATCGCATGTTTCAGCAGTGAGGAGTACTTTATAAGTATATAAATACACCAAAATAAACCTATATTGAATCACTCTTATAATCAACCATACTTGACTACCGAGACTTGCACACACAACAAACCCCCAAAACTACATGTAGTTTGATCTTGACAAAACCTTAAGAACCCGAATCATTCAAGCTCGGGTATGTAGACAGCTTGAGACTATGTCTCAAGTGTAAA
>JAOXJP010023629.1:0-12448 GCA_025762735.1 Platanus orientalis
CTTATTGATGTGAACCCTTTTGGACTTCAAACCTTTGACTCATCTTGGGCCCCGTCATTAGGCTAAGTGTGACCATTGATTATGTGGGCCTTGACATTGGGTTAAGTATGTCCTTGACTGTTTGGGCCTACTCATAAGGCTAAATGTGAGAAAGTACTTTGGACATGCTCTTTGGCTCATGGATATTGGTCCTCCTCCTTGGGGTTATAACAAGGACATTGACCATTCTCCTTAGGGTTATAACAATGACATTGACTTCACTTTTGGGGTTTGGCACGAGATTAAGACCCTACCCTTGGGGTTGGCTAGAGCATACAAAATTTTTACATAGAACCTTTGAACATTGAACTCAGAACACTTTGAATCTTTGAACTCTAAATATTGAATTTTAAACATTGTGAAACCATGTGGACTCCGAACACTTTGAACACCTAAATCTGAACACTCTGAAATCATAGAACATTAGATCTTTTAAGATTTAACATATAACATCAAGTTGTGAGATTTGACCTTTGCATTGACTTGTTTTTCAAACTTAGATTTTGGTATTGAATCACTAGTTTTTGTTTGCCATGTGATTATTGTTGCTTTATACTAACATAATTGTGATTACTCCTTCGATATTTGTTTAACTTTGTATTGACCATTGGGCATACTAGTATTTCTATGTGTGTTTTACTTTAGATTATTTATAGTCTGTTAGATTTCTTACAGGTTGAGACTTATCCAGTCGTTTATTTTTTAGATTGACTACTATTATAGGTCTTCCATGTGAGGGACTCGCTATAGTATCCACAACTTTTCTCTGTTATTAGTATCACTGTCACAAACATGTTTTGAGACCCCCTTTTATGTCGGGTCCTTATCTTTTGTTTTGTGAACCTTCCCTTTGTATATTTGGGTGAGAGGGCACCCTAGTGATATTTTCGTTTTGATTGATGACTATTGGATTATTGTGATCATTATGGATTTTAGAGTATGCTTCCGCATTTTGATATAAACATATGAGATTAGTGAATATCGAATACGTTTCCATAATTATTCAAATATGATTATTGAACTAAATGGACATATGAAAAATTAAGGTGACATGTGGGCTATTAGATCTTATTTGTGAACACATGATTTGGTTCAATATTATGTGATTATCAAATTTTAGATAGGTAACAAACTCAAATTTGGGGCTTTACAGGTCCATATCTGAATCCGAGTTCGGGGTTGTTAGAGCTTAGTATCGGAGCAGCTAGGTTTGGATTCCATAGATTTATGTGAAGACTTAAAGTTTAGAGTGTCCACATATTTGGAATTATGTAGACTATATTGGATAAGTGATTTTGTGAACATTCGGAGTTAAATGAAGATAAATTGGAAAACTGCGGAACATCTTGGAGAATTAAACTTAGATTGTGATATATTGATGATTAATCCTATATTTGAGGATCTTATTAAATTATACTTGAGGATCTTGTAGAGAATTATGATTGAATATATTAGTTAAGTTCATGTGTCTTATAGATTCTAAGTGTGTGATTTTTGTGATTATAGCTATATGATTCCTCCTAGGAGTACTAGAGGGTAACCTTCCTCTCCAACACAGGAGAGGAATTCCTTTGAGGGAATATTGGGAGCCATTCATGGCCTAGCTGAGGTTATGAAGGAGCACATCACCAATGAGAGGCAATCGAGAGAGATGGGCAATGGAAATGAGAACCATATGATTGGTTGTTTCCAGAGGATGAGGCCACCAGAGTTTAAGGGAACCATAAACCCCATGGAGGCCAAGTCTTGGTTGATGTAGCTTGAGGAGACTTTTGGGGTCGTTGGCTACATGGATGACCAACGAGTTGCATTGGCCATGTTTATGATGAAGGACAAGGCCAAACATTGGTAGAACACCATGAGAGACACTTTAGTGAGAGAGTATGATGAGTCCTCTACTTGGGAGGCATTTCTTGAGGTGTTTAGGGACTATTACTTTCATCTAGTGTTCACAAGGAGGAGCTAAAATTCTTAGAGCTTGAGCAGGGAAACATGACAGTGCTCTAATACAAAGCCAAATTTATGGAGGTGGCCCACTTTGCCCCCACAGATCATTGCTAATGATGCCATGAAGGCGAGGAAGTTTCAACAGGGTCTCAGGACTAGCATTCGCCCCCACATGTCTATGCTATAACTAAACAACTTCATGGATGTTGTTGAGACTACTCACATTGCTTAGCATGAGAATGAAGAGATGTAGAGGATTCGTGATAAGGGCAAGAAGATAAATGTGACTGAGGCACCTCACCGAGGTGAATTTGATCATGCTGAGAATTGAAGGAAGACAAAACCTATGTCGAGAACACTGGCGACCACATGCAGTAGATGCGGCAAGAACAATATTGGTCAGTGCAGATGGGCAGCTGACACTTGTTTCAAGTGTAGGAAAGTTGGGCACATGATTAAGGATTGTCCACTTCTTCAAGCACCGACCACAGCCAAGCCAATTGGCGATGATCAGAGGTCAAGAGTTTGAGGCTGAGTTTATGCAGTCACCGAATAGGATGCAGAGGCTTCCAAGACCGTTGTGGCAGGTATATCCCAGTTATTTTCTCGAGATGCACGTGTCTTGATTGATCCTAGATTCACGCACTCTTTTGTTTCACACAATTTCGCATAGAATGCTGACACTACACCTGTGCACATGGACTTCATCTTAATAGTTTCTACTCCATTGGACAAGACTAAGTTGGCAGAACTTCTGTGTAAGACTTGTACACTTAGGATTAGGGATTGAGACCTTATATTGCTTGACCTTGATTACTTCGACATCATTTTTAGGAATGGATTTCTTAGCTTCTTATCATGCCACAATCCATTGCTACACCAAGGAAGTTGTCTTCTAAATACCAGGCCAAATAAGGTATACTTGTTGTACTCCTCGACAGTTTCGTTAGGTTTAACTTTCTTTTTGAATATCTACCTACATCCAATTAGTTTGCTCCCTTAAGAAAGATTTACCATTATCCAAGTGTTGTTAAACATTATTAAGTGCACTTCATCATCTACCGATTCTCTCTAGAAGATCGCATCATGTGATTTCATGGTTTCTTGGTAGGATAATGAATTTTCTTTTGTTAAGCACACAATGATTTCAGGACCAAAATCCTTGCGTTTTCTCTTTTTAGTGATCTTTCAAGGCATGGGTTATGCAACAGCGTCAACAGGTTTATCCCTTTTCCTTGAAATAGGTTCATTCACTCCCATTATTTATAAGTTCTTCTTGGACTTAAAGATGCCTTTAAAGAATTCGGCATTAGTGGACTCAACAATGGTGTGTAGAGTAAGAGTTTCTAGATTTAGAAATATGTAGCATTTGTTTATTATTAAATGTCCAATAAAGGCATAGTCGGCTCCTCTTTGTCCTGCTTTTGAGGTATGCTTATGTGAAAATTTCACTTGAGCAAGGCAAACCTACGTTATGGAGTAGCTTATGCTAGGCTTCCTTCCTTTCTATATTTGATATGGAGTAACATCTAGTTTCTTTTGAGGAACTTGATTCAACATATGCAAGTTGCCATTAAGGCTTCACCCCATAGATTTTGGTAGGATCTAAAATTTATTGACATCACATTTACCATTTCAGTTAAAGTATGGTTCTTATTTTCAATAACTCTATTATGTAGTGAAGTTTATGTTGTTGATGTCTCTCCGTGGATTCTACAACCTTTGCAAAACTTGATAAATCTATATTCCATATATTTTCATCATCTATTTAATCTCATAACCTTGATTTTCAAATTAAGAATATTATTAACTTCAACTTTGTAGGTCTTGAACTTTTCAAACACTTCATCCTTATTCCTTAAAGGGAACATGTAAGTGTATTTGGACACATCATTGATGAAGATTATGAATTATCTCTTTCCTCCTTTGGAGAGCATGCCATTCATTTTGCAAATGTTAGTGTGGATAAGATATAACACGTTTGTTGATCGTTGTTCACTTTTGAATGAACTGCGTGTGACTTTGCATTTACTACATGTGATGCATTTATCACTAGTTGACTCATCAAGATTAGTGATTAACGCTAAACTTGCCATGCATTTAATTTTGTTATAATGAATATGACCTAATCTACAATGCCATATATCACGTGACTCAATCAAGTAAGCATAAGTAGAAGGAATTTCATTAATAACATTAAGCTTAAACATTTCAAATGTGGCAAATCATTTTCTTACAAACACACCATGCTTTTGTAAGTACAAACTTATTAGATACAAACACCATCTTGAATCCATGCTTGCTCATAAGTGATTCAAATACGAGGTTCTTCCTGATGTATGAGACATGCAAGACTTCTTTGAGGGTAACAGTCTCCCCAAAGGTAAACCACAACTCCATTATGCCTTTCCCAATTACCTTGGAGAATAAAGAGGTTCTCATTAACATGTTTATGCCATTGCAGATGTGTCGAGTAGCACCCGTGTTAACCCACCAGTCGGCTTCCTCTCCTACAACATTGCTTTAGTAACAAAGGTTGCTAAATCATCATCACAGATCATCCTCTTATTCTTATACTTCTCGTTCTTGTTGTTGTCATCATCACCATATTTCTTATGGTGGCAAGCTTTAGCCATGTGCCCTGAATTTCCACACACATAGCAGTTGTATTTGTTATTTCAAAAGACTACTTTCTACCTTTGATAGACTTCTTGAATTCTCTTTTTTTGGATGTGAATCGACCTTTGGGTTTGGCTTCCACTACATGAGCCTTCTCAATTAGATAAGTCTTGTTTTATTTGTTTCTTGATAGCTCTTCAACTCATAGACGATACATAATGATATCAAGTGGCATGCCATCTTATTCGTGCATCAACTTTAGTTTATAGTATTACCAATATAGATGTAGCTTGGAGATTAGCACATTAATGTGGAAGATGGGATCAAGAGGCATCTTGGCAGAGGTGATTGCATAAGCAATTTCTTAGAACTCGTTGGCTTGTTCAAAAACATACTTACCCTCCACCATCTTGAATTTGTCATAGTCATGGACATGAAATTTCTTACTTCTTGCTACTTCACCTTTATAAACGGTAATCACAACTTCTCATAAATCCTTTACGGATTAAATATTATTGGCATATTGGTTGAAGAGACTATCAAAGAGTGTTTCTAGGATATGATGACGACACTCGTAGCCATTCACAGTCCATTCCTAGTTGACACAACAAGTGGCTTTAATCTCATTTTCCATTGCTTTATTATCAAAAGGGATAAGTGGTGGTTGATCAGTCAACACGTAGTTGATACCTAATTGTCTCAACGAATACTCAATCTTTTCTTCCCATCTTTCAAAGTTTTATCCATTAAATTGGCTGATTTAAATGGTATATGTAACGGCCCTGAACCTGGACTTGAATATGGATCTGTATCACCCTAGATTCAGATTTGTTATTATTCATGAGTCCAATAATCCACATAGCATTGGCCCAAATCATGGACCCATAAGTAAGATCCAATAGTCCACATAGTTCTCATTAAATTCTCCTTATGTTCGTTTAATTTGATAATCATATTTCAATAATTGTGGAAGCATATTCAATATTCAATAACAACACATATTTAGATCTATAAATGTGAAAACGTAAATCTAACTCATGAAGATCACAATAGTCTAATAACAATAAGTCTCAACAAAACTATCACCATACTCCCCAAAGATAGTAACAATAGTGGAGTAATCAAAACCACATCACTAGGGTGCCCTCTCACCTAAAAGATGCAAAAGGGAAAATTCATAAGGCTAAAAATAAGGACCAGACATAAAAGGGGTCTCAAACATACCCATGACAATGATACAAATAAAAGGGAAAGGTTGTGGATGTCGTAACAAGTTCCTTAGACGGAGAACTTGCAATAGTAGCCAGTCTAAAAAATAAACGGTTGGGTTAGTCTCAACCTGTAAGAATTCTAGCATATTATAAATAATTTGAAGCAAAACACACATTTGAATACTAGCATGTCTAAAGGCCAATACAAAGTTAAACAAATATCGAAGTAGTAATTTACAATCATGCTAGTTTAATGCAACAGTAATCACATGTCAAATAGGCGCCAATAACTCAATACAAAGATCTAACTTCGAATAATAGTTCAACGTGGAGGTTAAGCTCACAAATTCGATGACATATGTTAGTCTCGAGAGATCCGATGTTCTAAGATTTTAAAGTATTTAGAACTCGGTGTTCAAAGAGTTCAAAGTCTATAAAGTTCGAAATGTTCGAAGGAGTCTAAATGTCAATGCCCAAAATGGGTCTAATGTTCGATGTCCAAAGGTTCAATGTAAAGTATTTACATGCTCTGGTCAACCCCATGGGTAGGGTATTGGTCTCATGCAAAACCCCACAAGTAGAGCCAATGTCCTTGTTATAACCCCAAGGAGAATGGCCAATGTCCTTGTTGTAACCCCAAGGAGGAGGGCCAATATCTATGAGCCAATGAGCATGTCCAAAGTACTTTCTCACATTTAGCTTTGTGAGTAGGCCTAAATAATCAAGACCCACATAATCAATGGTCACACTTAACCCTGTGATGGGGTCCAAAATGGGTCAAAGGTTTGAAGTCCAAAAGGGTTAACATCAATAAGTCCAAAGGTCCACATAGTTTCCATAATTGCAATGTTTCTATAATGTGTTAAATAATCATAAGTATCTCATTTTCATAAATCAATCATTTCAAAGGCATATGGTTCACTTGATTCGTTGTTAGTGTAGAATTCAATATTCATAAATCTGGAGTCACAATGATTTACTAAGATTTCTCATAGAGTTGATGGTGCAAACATGTAATACGATTCGAGGGTTCACGTGGTTCACATAATCATATAGGAGGCATAGAGTCCATTAGAATCAGTGAATTCAATATATTTCCACATAAATTCATAAATTCACATGTAATCCAATGAATCAAATCATAAAGATTAGCCAACATCATTTCTAGTGTTTTAAGGAAGAGGCAAGTCAAGTTTACCCTTCAAATTGATCGTAAATAAAATCATTCTTGAAGGATTCACAACTTCACATAGATTTTTAAAGATTCACATGAGGAGAATTTAGATTTCACAGGTTCCTTGAAGGAAGTCAATCCACGTAATGTCTAAGATCAATAATCTTTTATAAAATAGGTGTAGATCTAAAGAATAAACAAAATTCAATACTCTTAAGCATAGATCTACAAATTTTTCAGAGATTCCATTAAGAATAGAGTCATCTCAAGCATAAAGAACATGAAGGCTTACTAACAAGCTAAAAATCATAGATCTAACATGTTTCAAAATGAATGAATTCGAATAATTCCAACAATCTCATAAAATTACATGGGTAACATCACATAATCTGAAGTCTACCAAGGAATTCACCTCAATTCACCCATAGTAAGAAAGGTTCATTTACTAGGGAAGCTTAGATTATAGAAATCACAAGGTTCATTGGATTGGAGTAATGGTTTTCACACATTTTCAGAGATTCCAAAAAGAGATTCAATACAAACTCCAAAGATCAAATAAGAAATACACCATCCATAGTATGCATGATTAGTCACTAGATCAACTATAGAAAGCTAGATTTATTTACAATTTGTTTCTTTCTCTTTTGAATCCCTATTCAACTCCTTATCAATGGTCGCCCTTTATAATTAATGGTATAAATTCAATGAGAAACCACAAAGGAGTAAGAATTTGAGGTCCAATTCATCAAAATCCTACTACATAAGTCTAGATTTAGGTGGTTTGGAGCTTACCTTGCATGGTGAGCTCCACTTTCTCCAATCCACTCTCCCTTCTACCCTCTCTAGTGCCTTAGGTGTATTCTAACTCAAATTGGGCTAAAATGAGGTAATATACTTGTCCTTGTACAAGATTACCCCTTACAGAGAGATTTTAAACAAAATAGGGAGAAATCCTCATTTTATTTTCCAAAAATGGGCTTGGTAAGTGTTTTCCTCAAGCCGCAACTGCTCGGGGTACCCCCCTCATGATCGCTCACCTGTCCTCGCGAGCAATCGCGAGTGGTAGGTGCAATTGCTCGTGTGGTCAGGCGAGCGCTCGGCCTGAGAAAATAAAAAGATGATGTTATGAACTTTTTTTCTAATTGCTTGCCTCACATGGCGAGCGCTTGGGATACCCCACCACGAGCGCTTGCCTGTAGGTGCGAGTGATCGAGGTGGTGTTGAGTTTTGCAATTCAGGCCTTTGGGGTCCTTTGTGGTTCTCAGGATCAGTGCATGCCCATGGGCATGCCAACATAATTGTTCTAAAGTCTTCTAGGGTCTTTTATGGTCCCCTAAGGTCTTTGAGTTGGGTCAAAACAAAACAAAGCCCGATTATTGAGACTAGTTGTGTATCACATGTATGGGGTGTTATAGTATATCCTGGGTTGGTCCATGGAAATATACATATCTTCAAATTATTAGTTTAAGTGGTGATAGGAATATAACAAAATGATAACAAATTTCTTCACAATCATGAATGGAGGAGTAATCATAGAACACAACCCAGTCACGACTTACAAAGTCAGTTGCGGAGTAATCACTCTCAACAATGTGCAAATGATTGTGGCCAAGCTAGCTACATGATACAATGTAGCTCGGGTATAACCCTTTTCTCTATATAGATATGCACTCTCCGGTAGGGACAAATGAACATCGCTATTTCCTTAAAGCTCATAAGTCTAAGCGTTTCATTTTGACAAAAATGTGGCAGCATAATGATACATTAGTTCTTTTTCTTAGATTAAAAATTACTTAAGAGTTTATGGAGATTTCTCTCAAAAGAGAATACCAAATCTCAAGAAGAAGATGTTTAAAAGGATGCAAGCTATTTCTTTCAATGGAGATGGTTGATCCTAAGAGTAGAAGACACAAGAACTCAGGATATCTAAGTAAGAGTGCGGAGTTTTGTAGTCTAAAACAAATGTATGAGTGCTCTTCAGCAGTGGAGAGTATCTCCCTTCTTCTACTTCTTCTTCTTCTTCAAACACAAGCTTTGGATGTCACACAACAACAACTATCTTCTCTTCTCTATTTATCTTCTTTCTTTGAAACAAAAAGCCATAAAGATGTGAGGCACCCACCCATGATCATCCCTATTTAGAGAGAGAGAGAGATGCGTGCTGCAACCTTAATCCTTTTCCACACATCTCCGTAAAGAGGGAAGGTGAGATAGTCACTGTTCCCCCACACTCTTCATGTCTTACGGATGCTCTGTTTCCATTTTTAGAAACAAGGCATTTATAGGCCCTTGATGATTTTAAAATAGTTTAAGATAAGTGTGCTTCGATTCTACAATCAAAATAACTGTTTATTCATAGTGTTGTGAAAAGAAACCTAACATTCTATGACATAAATGTTGAATATGTTCAAAATTTTTGGACATATATGGAATTTTTTTATTATTGTTATTTAAAAAAATTATTTCAAAATTAGGGTCCTGGGACATCTTCCTTAATAATACATCTCCCTTGATAATAAGTTGCAACACTTTAGAAAAAGTCAATACTTGTAATGATAGGTGTCTCTGGATGAAGAGTTGTGTACCTACATACTAATTGCAACTTTTGGCCTCTTATGGTTATATGAACTCCATAAATAACCAACATATTTTGACTTCATTTGAGATAATAGTTTTGTCTTATCTACATCTTTCTTTCTTTTATCATCTTTACCAGTTATCTACTTAGATGGAAGTCAAACGTTTTCAAGGGGTTGGTTTTTAGTGCTCCAAAATTATAGACCACTAACATGACTTTTGATGATACCAAGAAATGGATCACTACGATGGTCTCCCGGTGGCCTTTGATTTGGAATCTTCGGGATTTACCTTACCTGCATATAAGTACAAAACAACGTCAGTGTGGTGCTGGCCAACACCCCTTCAACGCCCAAGTCAGGAATCGAGGATCAGGGAGTTTCCTTATTTTTTCTCCTTCTGGGAGTGATTGCACTTACCTATCTTTTCAGACCTTTTTTCCCATAAATATTATTTCAGTCAATTGAGAGAACATGGGGACGTGGTGCACGTGTCGGCGTTTGATTGGTTGTCAGTCTGCCTCACTTTGCATCATGTAACAACCATTTTGTCTTGTTTGAGGCCGACCCAAATACTTTAATGACTAGTTTTGGCGGGTCGGACGGTCGTCACTCGTAATATTGTGTATGATATCGGGTTACCCTCGGGCTATCAGCGATGAGTCACTCGGCGCATGGATCGACCAGGTATATCGTTGACACTTCGCTCGACATGAGTGTTGTTCGGGTCTGTCACCGGTACGTTGCTTGGCAGGTGTGTCATTCAGGTCTACCACCGGTAGATCGCTCGACACACATGTCGTTCGGGTCTGTCACCGGTAGATCGCTTGACATGTGTATTGTTGGACATGGATTACTATTTGGTTGCTCGTTGAATTGATTAAACTGGGGTGGTTTACCTAGTCAATCGGCTTGGTCGATTGGAGCCCGAATCCTTCGCCATCAACTTCAGTTAAACCCATTTTTCCTAGAGAAAGTTTTGGTGGATCCGTTTGTAGTCTATGGATTCTGATTTGATTTAGAGTGAGAACGAATACTTATTCTGGCTATCTTCAATTTCTAATTCACTCCTCTTTCTTTAGTAACAATACATGGTAGGAAATGGGGTCATATGGATGACAAACATTGCACTAATGGAAGTGAATCCGAAGGTCCCTACAAAGTGGCTTGAGTTGCCATGACTTGACTTCTAATAAAATGAATGTACCTGGAGAGAGGAACCCTTGTAGCTCCATTTCGTGTTGTTTTTGTGTTGCTCCTACCACAGAGTGACGCTTGTTGAAAATAAGGCAATAAAATCACACTCAGTGCCAAAAAAGAAAATAAAATGACTTTATTTCACTAAGCACTTGTTTTTTCGCTACACCTCATTTATAGTGAAAGCAACACAGGGAAAACACTCAAAAGAACTAGAGAGGATCCTGAGCAATGGTCATGACTCTATTACAATTTTCACCCTATGGGCCAAGCCGTGCTTGATCGTATAAAAGGCTTCTTAATGGAATGAGCGGGTTTTTTTTTATTTTTTTTATTTTTTTTTTAAGGTGGTAAGGTACTTGAAACTGTTAATGTCACACAGGACGAACCCACACCACCACTGGCTGGTGGGGAGAGCAAGCATCAACCCAATCCACTGGGTTGGCTGCTAAGGGATTTGAAGCTCCAACATGAAAACCCCAACCATTTCAGGTTAGAGATGATTGGTCAATTCTCGCCACGCCTAACTTAGACACAATAAATGCCACGAAAAGTAACGTGGAGCACCATTTTGAGGGCTATTTCTGTAAATACACTGACAACCGAAATCTGCTCCCGTCATAACCTCTCCTCTTTCCAGGGATAATCGGTCCCGAGCTGCATACAGCACAAATGGCTTCGCTTTCGTCAGTCGCTGCCATTTCTACTCCTCCCTACTCTCTCAATAGACTCGCGGTTCCAACTCGCCCAAGTTCGTGTTGTTCATATCCTTCTCTGTCTCGGTTAGTTTCTCTAATCCCTCATTTCTTTTGTTTTTCTTATCGAATATCTTTGGTAGTTTCTTGTTACAGTTTTTTCTTATTTTTATTTTTAATCCTTGAATTTTTATTGCCATCGATAGATTTTCATATATATATATATATATTTTAGTTTTGTTCTGTTATAAATTTGAAGAAGTCTCTCTCTCTCTCTGTTTTATTTATATAATTTGGTTATGATCGAGAGACGGTATGATGAATGTATAGATTCGATTAGCTGTTTTACATTTTGTTTTTTTGATGGGGTGATTAAAAAATTTTACAGTGATACATTCAAAACGTAAAGGAAGCCTGATTTTGGGGGATCGATAATCCATACTTAGTTCTGTGCTTGTATGAAATTTCTTTATACTTATTGCATTGATTATCAATCCCGACTGTTGACATGTTGGTGAGCCGCTAGATCAATGACATTATTCGACTTTCATGAAACTTAACAAAATATGAGTTCATGTATTCTATTTTTAATAACATGAAACATGTTCTAAAATGTTCCCAACTAACTAATGACTAGAAGGAAGCTATAAGACAAGATGGATAACCAAATGAACAATGTTGGTGAGATTAGGTCGAGTAACTATCAAACAAACAAACATCCCAACAACCTGTCAATGTTGCATAGCATCATGGATAATTTATCAATATAAACAAATTGACTTCTACAAGGTGGGAAAACTGATCAAACTTGCTTCCTTTGCATTCCAAAATATCTGGGAACAGCACTTCTCTTAAGATTCTTGTAGATACCATATACCTAGGAAGTTTTTTTTTTTGTTTTTGTTTGATGAATCAATAAAGGGACAAAAAACTGATCAAACTTGCTTCCTTTGCATTCCAAAATATCTGGGAACAGCACTTCTCTTAAGA
>JAOXJP010023629.1:12458-31441 GCA_025762735.1 Platanus orientalis
TTGATGAATCAATAAAGGGACAAAGAATAACAACAAATAGTAAAAAAAATAATAAAAAAACAACTCCCACCACCCCGGACCCAACACTAATTATGCCAAGTACAACCAATAATCAAATCCCAATCCCTAATTAAGCCACCATCCCTTATGTGATCACAATCCTTGGATTGAGGAGCCCAAAAACGGATCTTTTCGATAACCCTATGATACACCTGAAAGGAAGGCTCTTCCTGCCTCTCAAAGATCCTTCTATTCCTCTTTATCCAAATCGACCAACATGCTGCCGCTGGGACCAACCTCTATATCCGATTTCCTCTAGCAAAGAAGCACCGCCCTTTCCAAGAAGCCAACAAAAATTGCAGATCAGGAGGGATCACCCATCTCATCCCCAAAACCCTAAGAACACCAAACCAAACCTCCCAAGAGAATGGGCAATGTAATTATAAATGGGAGATCATTTCCTCACCCCCTTTGCATAAACTGCACATGTTAGTACTAGGATTGATGAAACCTAACCATTATGCCAAAAGCCCTAGGACTGATGGAACATGTTAGGGTAGGCCCTTTAACCTTTGGTATCATAGAATTCCTTCACGCTCCATAACCGACGTTCTAACAGGCCACTTTGTGGCAGCACTCATTTTGGCCTCTCATCTAGGTAGCCCTTTTCACTTTGTGGTGGCTTTCACTCAGGTCAGGTTGTCCATTCCACCCATCTGATGACTCTCACTCTGATTCAGGTAGCCTTATTCACATTGTAGCGGCTCTTACTATGGTCCAAGTTGCCCTCTCCACAAGTCACCTCATCCATGACTCGAACTTGAGATGTGATGTGGCTCTGATACCAATTGTTATGAACCTAACCAAAACACCAAAAGCCCCAGGATTGATGGAACACAATAGGCTAGGACTTTAGAAAAAGAAAGTGGAAAACAAGTTTTTCTAACTAGAATTAGCAAGTTGACTAGCATAATGATGCGGACATCATCAGAGACTTATGTACGTGCCTCCCCACAAGAGGACTAGATTCAGAAAGCAAGACATTGTTTTGGAAATCTCAACTTGAGTTGCTTAGGGTTGTTTCTAGAAGGTTTCAATAATTTTAGGGTTTTTATATTTGGGTTTTATTTTATTTTATGGCTAGTTTTGTGTTTATTTTTTTCTAATTTTATTGGGTTAATATGTAACCAGGCCCTAAAGGCCTTGGAAAAGGCAATTAGGAGTTATTAATAAGAGTTTTTGTAATAAGTTTAAGTTTAGGGTCTTAAATGCAAATTTAAAAGTAGGAGTCCTATTTGGTTTAGGAGATTAATGGTCCAAGTTTATATAAAGAATGGTTATGGGGTTGTAATTAGTTTTGAGATTGAAATAAAGAAGTGTGTTTTGAGTCCCACAAGTGGGCAGGTATCTCTTTCTTGGGTTGTAGTCGTGGGCGCCCTAAATCTCTCTCCTCCTCTCTTCTCCTCCACGAGTAAGTCTCTTCCCCCTTTTCTATTTTTCATTCTCTTTCTTTCTTTCTTATTTCTTTATTCTTGGTTATTCTTTCTTGTTGTGATATCTTTACTGTTATTGTTTATCAAGTTTCAATTTTGATTAGGTTCTTGAACCCTAATCTGTAAACAACACTTGAATCCGTTTTCTACCGTAGTTTTCTCCTTAAGAAACCCACGATCCATCCCTTTCTTCACAGTTTTTCTATCAAGAACCCATCTCTAACCTGCGAACCCTTTTTCTATCCTTTATTCTTTTGTTTTCTATCAAGAAAACCCACCTTTTTTTTGACCCTTAGCCTGTGGCAGCTTATCCGTGATTTTCCTGACTGTTATCTATTCAAGAAAGGTCCAAGAGCCTCTCACACACCTTACGACAGCCTGGGCCTTGCTTTCTTATGTGTTTTCAAACAAGAATTTACTATCCCAAGGTACCTAGTCCTTGCAGTAAACCTAGGTGATGAGGAGATGGAGCTATGCATGGGTCCCACTTTGTGTGTGAGTGGATCCTATCCATTGCCATGGGCACATCAAATGTGATTGTGTGAACTATTTTGGAGTTGTTTTGTGTTTATTTTCCTTTAGTTTTCAGTAGTATGTTCTATGTAAGGGTTTTATTTAAAATTTTCAATAGTGTGAGATCTTAAATGCAATTAGAGGAGTCTAGGGAGTTTATTTATGAGTTTTTTTATTTATTTAGGAGCTAATTGTTATTTTTATTTCTTTTGGGCTGGTTTTATAATTTTTTTTAGTGGAAAGTATTATAAAACCCATCCACACATTTAGAGTGTCAATGGATAGATTACTTTGAATTAAAAATTTGTGTTTTGCTCTTCACAGCCTGGTGGTCTTTCATCTTGCAAGTGTTTTGCTGAACATTAATCAAGAGTGGTGGCCTCTAAGAGGTTCACGCATTTAGGTGGAGGTCTAGGGTCTTTCTTTCTTATCTTCTTATTTATTTATTTTATTTTGTTCGTGTAACGCTTTCTGCTTTCTGCAACAATATTCCCAATTTCCTGTTAAACTATTTGGTCTTTATCTTTGAATGAAATTTTGAAGCCAAAGGATGGGAAAATCTTTTCTAAGGCTAGTCCTGCATCATTTTTGGTATCAGAGCACGGTTCTCAGCTGGCTCCATTCCAGTTGGGGTCCTCTAGTCATCTCATCTTTCCTTATTCTTCATTTTCTTCCCAAGGTTAGACTTTTCTCAACTTTATTACAGTCCATGAAATCCTTTCCCACCATCTTGTCTAAGTTTTGGCCTCTTCTCATTATAGGAGAAACTCTCTAGCCCTTTGCCTCAGCCTTACTCTCATTATTAAACCCTTTCACTCCTTTAAAACAGTCCAAGGTGACCAATCTCGAGCTTGTATAGGTTTGGCAGCAGCCATGAAAGTTTTTATTTTTTTTGCAGATTGTGATTGCTTATGGAGTGAAATTTCAAATTTTCTCTCATTTAACTTAAGATTCAAGGGGTATTTTGGTCCTTTCCTTTGACAGAAAATTTGTGGGAATGATTCCAATCATATTGTTGAGAAAGAGTAGCTTCAGTACTGCAAAGTTTTGAAAGAAAAAGGCACAAAATGTGTGGAAGGAATCCCCAAGCTGGAAGCATTTCTTTTTGAAGACTCCCTACACTTTAAGACTTTAATGAGGGGAAAAGTTTCAGATTTGGTGAGTCTTATTAAGTGAGGACTCACCAAGTTTATTCTTTAAGTGTTTTTTTTTTTTAAAGAAGTTTCTGGCCCCTATATCTTTCACATGATTTTGGCGGCCTACCAGGAGTCCTTATCAATTAGGACTCTCCCCTTTTTATGAGAGTTTTGGCTGATTTGGAAGGGAAACAAACGAGTGATGTGTGGGCTCATCCTAGCATCACTAAACCATCTAAAGTGGGTGTTGACTTGGTCTAATTCTGTCTAGCAGTATTCCTACAGGATTGGGGTTGGAATAAAAGAGTCATTTCCCTTTTGGACTCTTTATTTTAAGAAGATTTTACAAATTTGTAGATGGGAATTTGTGTGGCATCATCCGGGCCCCACATATTGGTTTAAAAAATATTTAGTTGATACTTTTAAAGGAGAATATCCATCCAATCTCCCCACACGAGTTGGCTTCCATTTAAAGAGTCCCTAATTAGTGGGACTCTCCTCCTTAAGTGGGATTCTGCAAGTTGGGAAAGGGGATTTGTACAACACACCTGTGGGCCCAATTCCTCGGTCACCTCAGTCAATTATAAAGGAGTTTAAAAAAATAGGGGGTGCAGATAAGAAGTTCCACATGTGAAGACTGCCCACACAGTGTCCTAACCACCCCTAGGACTCTTCTATTCTAGGTGGGTTCAGATTTGAAACATCGGGAACCTGCAATCATAATGGGGCCCAGTCATGGTGCTACATAGGCTCATTAAAAGTGTAGTTTGAAGAAGGATATTGGCCCAGAAATTTTCACATGTATAAGGCTGTGTTACAAGAGTCCTCACTTAATAAGACTCCTTTTTTTTGGTGGGATTTTCTGGCTGGAAAATAAAGGCACAACAGGACTTGTTTCTCCTCTTGTGTGGGGCCATGAAGACCATGTTGCTGAGTCATAAACAGTCATGTTGCTCCAGATTTTTAGCATGATCCTAATCCTATGGAAGGCTTGACTAATCTGCAACAGGTTTGGATCTTCTTTAACACAGAAACTGATGCGGACATCCAATCTAAAGTGGGGCCCATGTGATATGTGGGTGGGACCCACATGTGCAGCAGCAAAGAGAGATCATGTGGTGTATGTTGGAGCAACATCATCTTTAATTTGAGTTAGAATTTTATTAGGATTTACTGTTAGACATTATCTTTTAATTATTTTGAATTTATTTTAGAGTCTTTATTAATTACGATTCTTTAAAAATCAAAGTTGTAATCCCTTTTTTTTCTTTAGGCGATATTTTGGAGGGTCAAAACTTACCCGTTTGGGCTGATTTTGGTGTCATTTGAAAGGTTATCTAATTACCTTTCCAACGAGACCAAGAACTTGAGAATCCGATGTGATTTGGGAAGGTTATGACCAAAATACTGGCAGGGTATCACTTAATTACGGGATTTTGTTAATTTAGAATTTTATTTTTTAGGAAGTCTAATTAAAGTGGGATTTAGAAATATTGACATGTAAAGTCTATTTACATTCTTGTAACCCACAATTTTGTTAATGAAATTGATGAATAAATTTTTTTTCTTTCTCTCTAGCTCTTTGCTAGTGTGTTCTTCCTTTGTGAAGTCTAAAATCCAAGAGTGGTTTTCCCCAAAGGTGGATCCCTTGGGTTTATTCAAGCTTGGTGGAGGCCAAGATTCCCTGTTTTGGGTTTAGAAAAACTTCAAATTGGGTCTTTATCTTTTCTTTTTTCTTGTTTCCGCTACATCAGTTTGGGTCTTATTGATATTCTTAGTCATCATTCTACATCAACTTTGGTATCATCTCTATTGTGCTGCATCAGAAACTCATCTCGTCAGATTCCTAAGAGGAGGTAACTGAGGCTAATTGATCCTAATCCAAGGTCTCATGGCTGTTACATCAGATTGGAGTAGGTTAGAGCATCATCTCAGGGTGCATGAATGTGTGGTTGCTGAGTTCTGCTACATTTGTTGAGATAAGTATATGGAGGCTGATTTGGTTTATGCTTGTTTATTCTTTACATAGGCTTAAATACCCTGTGCTATACATTGTCATATTTGAACCTAGTTATACTAGATCAGCCCATACTTATTCGAAAAACAACATGCTGTCCAGACTTAAACTTAGGTCAAATAAGTAAAGTCTATTCTTCTTAAGATCCTAAAAATTCCTTGTGATACTTTACTGTTTAGTCGGCCCATACTTGTGACTGTGTACTAGATTGTCTTTCCCTGATTTAAGTCCTAAAAACAGCATTAATGCCTCTATAAAACTTTGCAGCTTGTTCCTGGTTCTAAGCCTAACAGGCCATATAAAGACCATCAAGATCTTGTTGATTTAGGCCAAAAAGATACTCTACTAATCCTGTTATTAAACTTAGCTTTTAAACCAACTAATGAGAATATGGAAGAGCTGAAAGAGTTTAAAACTTGACTGAACTCTTGTTCTCAAGGAAGAATTGTAGTATGTATTGGCGGATATTGAAAAATTAGAGTGGAGGAAAAGGCATGGGTCTAGATATGATCGGAATGCACTCTTGCATCTCCGGGGACAACATCGACTTTTATCAACAAGGTTAAAAACACTTGTTATCAAGGATGTGAAGCAAATGTTGGAAGAGCACAAGAAGACCTTTGACGATCTTATTGAGAAAATTAGCAACGGTTTGGCCAAAAATCAAGAAAAGGAAGCCAAGAATGAAGTTCAAGAGCACAAACTAGAGGAATTGAAGGAAGAAGTCTTGCCTACATACGTACATGATGGTGGTGTAGATGATGATCAGCCATGTGATGAGCTGATTGGTGAGCCAGTCATGATTGAGAATGCATGCCCCATTGCTATCTAAGTTTGTGCCCAGCTTGTTGGTGAAGACCATGTCTAGATCGTGGAAAAAATTCAACCCCTTGTGTCGTGCATGTCAGTCAAAGTGTTCAAAACAAAGATTATTGAAGAATGCTGTGAAGTTTATCCATTGCCTAGCCCTTGTGAGCTGATGTCGATTAATTGTTTGAGATTGTTTGTGACGGCTATCTTACCCCACTTTAAAACTCGAGGTCGAGTTTTTTTTTTTTACAATGAGGTTTAATGAGGACATGGAGCTGTGCATGGGTCCTACATTGTGTGTGGGTGGGTCCCATCTATGGTCACATTAAGTGTGATCGTGTGAACTATTTTGGAGCTGTTTTGTGTTTATTTTCCTTTAGTTTTCAGTAGTTTGTCCTATGTAAGGGTTTTATTTAAAGGTTTTAATGGTGTAGGGTCTTAAATGCAATTAGAGGAGTCTAGGGAGTTTATTTATGACTTTTATTTTATTTAGGGGCTAGTTGTTATTTTTATTTCTTTTCGACCGATTTTGTAATTTTCTTTGGTAGAAGGTATTATAAAACCCATCCAGACTTTTAGAGTGTCAATGGATGGAGTATTTTGAATTAAAAATTTGTGTTTTGCTTTTCACGGCCTGGTGCTCTTTCATCTTACAAGTGTTTTGCTAAACATTAACCGAGAGTGGTGGCATTTAAGAGGTTCGTGCATTTAGGTGGAGGCCTAGGGTCTTTCTTTCTCATCTTCTTATTTATTTATTTTATGTTCATGTAATGCTTGTTGTTTTCTGCAACAATAGTCCCAAATTCCTGTTGAACTATTTGGTCTTTATGTTTGAAAGAAATTTTGAAGCCAAAGGATGAGAAAATATTTTCTAAGGCTAGTCCTGCATCACCAAGCCAAAAAACCCGTCTTGAATCCTTTGAGTTGAGCCATCTGAACAACCCTTAGAAACTTTCGAATCCTGATTTTTGTCCCAGAATATTGCCTAACAGCCTTGGTTTATACTAGTGTTTGTCTTTCACTAGTCCCTGTACCCTATCCTGTCGTGCCCCAAACCTATACCTGTAAGGTTACGAATTTTGGCACGTGACAATAATCCATTCATACTGATACCATTTAATTTGCTTATAAATATTTTGCTCTGGCCTTTTTATACATACACAATGGAATTGCACAAGTAAATCATAATCATTCCATTCCATTCACATAAAATCTATCATCTATAAACTTAAAAACCATAGTCTGACATAATCCAACAAATAGTAATCCATCTCCATATAATCTGAAAATCAAACTAATTTATTACATCTCATTAAATAAAATTGAAATAAACTGTATTGAAACTAAATCAAATTTATCTCTTAAACAAATACTGAATCAAATGATTGAATCAAAGTAATAACGTCTCATGTCTCATAATAGCAAATAATAGAAATAAATTTCCATTTTCTTACTCTACTAATTCATGCTATGGTTTACTTTGTCATCCTCATCATCTGAAAACAACGGTGTCAACTTTGTAAGCATGACTGACTTTGCAAATAAACATGAACACTTAAAACATGCAAATATATTTGCGTCAGTGAGTGAATAATTTTATAAAAACAGAATTGAACATGCTTTCGAAAACAATTGCTTACTTAAAACTTACATATTGAAAATAATGTTTTCTAAACTAAGAGAAAACAATCGATTATAACTGAAATCAAGATGCATAACTAAATAAAGATAGAATTTGAAATACGGATCTGAAATACTGAGCTGAAACTAAACATATAGCTGAAATATATCTGAAATCCCCCATATATACTTTGAACTACAGAATAGGTAACATAACAAAACAGACTCATCTACAATCCGATGGTTGGATACCACTATCTCACCCCTAATGGCAATGATTAAACTAATTCATCAATTATGTGACCCGACAAAGAGGGTACCTGATCGCATCTTTTTAAACCCGATGAGAGGACCCCATCAAAATTTCCTCCTTGATGGCAAAAGGGTCTCGCTATATAAACATTTATTGAACATATAATCTTTCATCATAAATACATATTTTTTACAAAAACTAATAAGTATCTAGGCCAAACAGAACAAGTCTTTCAAAACAGTCAAAGATCACTCTAACAATGCATATCTTTTAAAGCAAAACATAATACCAGAGGATCTGACCCACCTAACCACATAGTTCTACTGATTTGCATAATAAAATCCTTTAAATGGTCTTTGAAAATATATTTTATAAGAATCCCATTGAAAACTCATTAAAAACATATTATTCCTTCAAAATAGCCTTTTTAGAAATCTAAATTAATCAAAACAGAGTAAAACATCTATGTCCTTTTGCAAAATAGAAATCAAACTCATCTAAGAACCTATATGGATCATAAACAAAACATAGCACAAGTGTTTACGTTCAAACAAAATTTTCCCTTTTTAAAAACATGATTTAAGAACTTAAACAAATCAAAACCATCATGATTCTTTGTAAAACTGTAGCAAACGAATCGAAGGACCTAAGAACAATACAAAATGATGTTTAAACATTCAAATTATTTGCAAAATAGATTTCTAAGCATTCTAAGAACCTATGGAATAAAAAAAATGTATACTCTTCATGATTTCTTACAAAACTGGAATCAAATTGATCTATGAACCTAAAGGGATAAAAAACTATGCTAAGTGCTCAAGTTTATTTACTTTTTAATATGAAATCGGATTCTAAACCAAAGCTTCAAGTTCCTTATTTGAAATCCCCAAAATTCCTTCAGACCTAGCTTTCTCCTTGATTTTCCATCTCTCCTTTGTTCTTAGCGTTTTTGTGTTGAATTAGGTTTCAATCTTAAGCTTATATAGACCTTAGAAGAGTCCCAAAACAATTAGGGAACTTCCAAAAGCAAAAACCTCAAAAAATCGAAGTTTCCAAAAATTTTCCATGCACCCTGATCGATCGGAGAGAGGTTGGTTCAATTGGGCTACCCCATCCGGATCAATCGGGCCTAGCGTCCGACTTTCAGATTTTTTTCTTGCTTTGTATTTCTTGTAATAAAAACGCTCTTAACTTTTTCATACGAAGTTGGATTTGTTCGCTGTTTGTTTTGTTGGAAACTAGACGTCAAGACTTTTCCAATGATATATAGTTTGTTAGCTAATTCATTTGGGATTGGTACATGTATAAGTCTAAAATTACTTCAAATCTGTTGACCTATCAGCATAGACACCTTGTGAAAAAACAATCATAACTTCCTCTAGGAAAATTCGATTCATACACCATTTGTTATATTGGGAAATAAATTCCTAGATCTTTCTAGTGGTGTATATTTTGCTAGCTAATTCTTTCGGAGTTGATACCGGTTTAACTTTAAAGTTTACCCTTAATTTACTGTCCAGGATAACTCCAGAACTTGTCAAGTCCTTGACTTGTAGTTTTCTTCAAAATACCACTAATAAACAAATTAAATATACTTAAAACATTTAATCATCGATTATGCATCTATGGTCCTACTAAGTGCATGCAACCTGTGCGGCCGTGCAGGGTGTTACATACCTAGTGTTATACCTTTATAAATCTTTGCTAAGTCCCTATAAACTCTGTTAAATCAGTCTATCAGTCCACTCTCTAGCAGTGTAGGGAACCCATGAATCCCTTGTTTTCTGTTATAGCTAATAAACAATATCCATTTCTCTTTAGTTTCAGCCTAAATCTGACCCTGTACAAACCTTATTCTAACCCAGTAATCTCTCCTAAACTTAGCCCCACATTCAGTTTCCCCTGAAATCAGTACAGATCTGATTTGGATTACACCCATTTTAAGCCCTGTTGCTCCCCTGATTTACACTCTGTTTTCAGCCCATACCTCAGTCCTATAAACCTGTTATATATATGTGTGTGTGTGTGTGTGTGTGTGGATACACACACACACACACACACACACACTGGTTGGGACCTTTCTCAGTCCTCTTGATTGTCCACGAGTTAGTTATCATGGAGCCTACCATCCTACATAAGATTTGGTATTGGAGCTTAGGATTTTATAGCTCGTTCTATCTAGTTGTGATCCATGGCATCTTGGGAATGGTATGAAGCGGAATTGAAGAAGAGACCAGAAGACGATGTCTGGTTAAGTTTTGATAGAGTTTAGTCTAGTTTATCAATAAGGCCAAATATTGTCATCCTGATGATCGGTAATATTAGACTTTCCAAAAGCAAAGAGACTATCTTCAACAAAGACTTAAGGAAATAGAACAATAGGGGGAAGAATCTCCACTTGTTGCATGTCATCGTTGTTGGAAATTGTGTGAAGAGTGCAAGGTTGAGCATGAAAAGATCAAGGCGGAGTGGGAAGCGAAATAAGCTAGAGTTGTTGAATACTTTTCCCCACATTGGTCAGTATTTTTTCTCTTCTGGTCCTCAAAGAACCTCAAATTCCAGATTGAGAGCCAGATGCTAAGAGGCAAGAGAGTGTTCCAGCACCTTCACCAACTGATGCCAAGCTTGAAGTCCAGACAAAGCCTAGGACCAGGACTAGGAGGAGATCCAAGAAGTTGGATTCGTGCAAGAAGTCATCTATTTTAGGTCCTCCGCCACATATACCACCGTTACTATGGGTCCCAAAAAGGTCATCAACAATCGGTTGTGACAGATGGTGGCCTGTTTCAAATTCGAGGACAAATTTCTCTCCACCCCTAGAGAATGATGCGGACATAGTCAAAAGACTTACGTACGTGCCTCCTCATAAGAGGGCTATATTCAATAAGCAGGACGATGTTTTTGAAATCTCAGCTCGAGTTGCTTAGGGTTGTTTCTAGAAAGTTTCAATTATTTTAGGGTAATTTTATTTGGGTCATATTTTATTTTAGGTTTTGTGTTTATTTTTTTCTAATTTTATTGAGTTAATATTTAATCAGAGGCCCTAAAGGCCTTGGAAAGGGTAATTAGGAATTATTAATAAGCGTCTTTGTAATAAGTTTAAGTTTAGGGTCTTAAGTGTAAATTTTAATTACAAAAAAGTGTAAATTTAAAAATAGGAGTCCTATTTGGTTTAGGAGTCTAGTGGTCCAAGTCTACATAAAGAATGGTTATGAGGTTGTAATCAGTTTTGAGATTGAAATAAAGAAGTGTGTTTTGAGCCCACGAGTGGGCAAGTAACTCTTTCTTGGGTTGTAGCCGTGGGCTTCCTAATTCTCTCTCGTCCTTTCTTCTCCTCCACAAGTCTCTTCCCCGTTTTCTATCCCTCCTCTTTCTTTCTTCTTGATTACTCTTTCTTGCTGTGATATCTTTACTGTTATTGTTTACATCCTTTATTGACTATCAAGAAGCCATCAAGATTCAATCTTGATTAGGTTTTTGAACCCTAATCTGTAAACAGCACTTGAATCCCTTTTTTACCATAGTTTTCTCCTCAAGAAACCCACGATCTATCCCTTTCTTCACTGTTTTTCTGTCAAGAACCCATCCCTGACCTGCAGACCCTCTTTCTATCCTTTATTCTTTTGGTTTCAATCAAGAAAACCCACCTTTTCTTTAACCCATAGCCTGTGGCTCCTGACTATTCTGAAGAAAGGTCCAAGAGCCTCTTACACACCCTGCGAAAGCCTGGGCCTTGCTTCCTTACCTGTTTCCAAACAAGAACTTACTATCCCAAGGGATCTAGTCCTTGCGGTAAGCCCAGGCCAGAAAACCAGTCTTGAATCCTTTGAATTGAGCCATTTGAACAGCCTTTAAACACTGTTCAAATCCTGATTTCTGTCCCAGAATATTGCCTATCAGCCCTGTTTTATACCACTGTTTTAGTCTTTCACCAGTCCCTGTACCTGCCCAGTGTTATACCTTTACAAATCTTTATTAAGTCCCTATAAACCCTGTCAAATCAGTCTCTGTTCCGTCACCCAATCAGTCCACTTTCTAACAGTCTGGAGTACCCACGAATCCCCTATTTCCCCCGGTCTGTTATAGCCATTAGACAGTATCTTTTCTCTTTAGTTTCAGCCTAAATCTGACCCTGTTCAAACCTTATTCTAACCCAGTAATCTGTCTGAAACTTAGCCCCACGTTAAACCCAATTGTCTCCCCTGAAATCAGTCCAGATCTGATTTGGATTACACCCATTCTAACAGCCTATTTCATGCCTTGTTGCTCCCCAGATTTGTGCTCTGTTTTCAGCCCATCCTGAGTCCTAGAAACCTGTTATATATAAACTGTTTGGGACCTATATCAGTCCTCTTGATTGTCCAAGAGTTATCACAGAGCCTACCATTTTACATCACATAGAATATTTATGGCCAACTTGGCAACTTGGGAACATGCACCAACAAAGAAATAGAAAGACGGAACTGATCCAATGCTAGAAATAGTTGATGGTGTACCATCTGCAGACATAAAAGAGGACAGGGCAACAGATAAGGAAAGTTATATTGTTCATGGCTAAGATTTTATGTGATGACTCTTTCCTGGATCGAAACCAAGAAAATGCTAAGTACTGAGTGAGTGGCAGACAGTGATAATTTATATCACTCAGATTGCTTAAATCAAAGATATTAAAGTTATCAAGTGATCATCAACAGAATCTGTGAAGCAGATGGAACCCTAATACTAGTTGACTTGGTAAAATACTTGGAAGCAATCATAGTAGCTGTCGATCTCTTAAGAAGATGTATGTCCTGGATATTGAGTAGTCATTGCTTACTCTGAACCTATTTGGTCATACCGATAAGGACATTCATGTGTTTGAAGTGGCAGCAATAATTGCACTTCAAAAGAAAAAAAATTGCACTTTATGCCAGACATGTCATGTGGTATCATCTGCGTAGACCCTGAAGAATGTGATGCAGTATGAAAAGGCTGAGCTTCTTGTCAAAGAAGAACCCGTTCGTCATTATTGAAGCTTTATCTCAACTATTTGCAGTCAACCATACGAATCACTCCTTGTTGGTGCCTTCTTTGATCTTCATTTCACATGATCAAATGGACTTAATCAACTCACCCACATCATAGCAATGTATTTATTTCCATTTTCTAGCCAGCATCAACATCATCATCTTGACAATGCTTATTCCATTTGATTTAACACAAAATTTTTCTTTGTTAAGCATGGCTAGTCTTCTAGCCTTGTTTTAAATTATTTCTATTAGTTTGATTGCAATGTGTCAATTATTGAACACTCTAGAAATACATCTCTACTTCCTAATTTAATTCTAATTATATGAGCAACACCCTTTTCGATCTTTCCCTCGTTAAATAGTTTCTTTTGGGCATCTCTTGGTCATCAATCTTAACTATTACTTCATTTTTACTCATGTCTCTACTAACATTACACTTCATATATTCTGTCTTAATTTAACTTTTTATTAATCCTTTAAATTCGAAAGTATATTTTCACAACTCTATTTCCATTTGTTCCTTCTCTATTGTCATTTTTTAAAAATTATTTCATTTGCAACCACATGTGCTCCTTGAATCTCCTCCTGTATGTGCTTAGTTAATTCATCCAACTAATGAAAAAGGAGTGGGAAGGGGCTAAATCTTCTTAGCCCGAAGGAAGAATGAGTGGGGGCCCTCATTAGGATTTGTGAATGGAAGCTCTGTGAGGCAAATCGTGCAATTGTTGTGTCGAAAGGGAGGGGGGGGTTCAGGCTGGCTAAGTTTAGGGGATTTAATGGTGTTGTTGTTGGAGGATGACAATTCATCGGAAACTCAACGGAGTGTACACATTGATGTTGAGAATCCATCCAAACCATAGTGGGTTTGACCGTGGGAACGAATGGTTTGGAAGAATGTAATCATTTGTGACGTATGGGGAGTTACAGTTTCATGGAAGTCCATGGAGGTGGTGGTGTCCCAAAGATTTCATGGTAATGGGAGCCTGATTTCCATAAGGCCACTTTTCTTTCCACCAAATCAAGCTGTATTGTCTACCACAAAATCCAAAGGAACAAGATTGCATCCTAGACGTAGGGCATGTTAGTATCGGTAATGGAGTTCTGATTTTTAAGCCTTGGGCTCTAGAAGTCACAAAGATATTGCCGAAAGCTATTCGGGGGCCGAGATTGGTAAAGATTTGGGGGTTGTTGTTGTTAGTGTGGACACCAAAAAATTTCCGTGCAATAGGGCATCTGTGTGGTAGATTTCTTGAAGTCGATCCTAGATTTGAGAGGGTTGAGGACGTCTTGGCAATATGTATGAAGATTTCCTCTGAGAATCTCAATGCCATTCCAAGTTCGATTTGTATGGTTCTCGACAATGTTGAGGTCCTCATGGTGATTGAGGTGGAAACGACTTTGCTCTCGTCTGTAATCACCACTAATACCGTGAAGATGCCTGGTCTCCATCTTGGGTGAAAGGTTGGGGATGAAGGGGTGTCTCAGTTTCCACTGTTAGATCAAACGAAATTTGACGATGATATCGAGGAGGGCTCTGGTGCAAATGAGGATAGCCCCTATGGCCCTGATTATAGGGATGAGGAATTTGGTTATTTTGATGGTAAGATTGAAGAAAAAGTCCTTGGGAGGCATGGCGTGGCTTCTAGATAGTTTTTTCAAAATTCGAAAATCAAAAGGCTTACGTCTGAGGCGGGCTGGGATGGGGGGAAGGTAGTTCCGTCAGAAGCTAGTGGACAAGTACTGTGCAAATGGGCCAGGACTTTGGAAATGGAGGCCCAAACAACATAAACAGGTTTAGTGGTTTTCAACTGAAGCCTAGCCTTTCATTGGTGGACCTAATGAGGGAGGATTAAGTGGCCTAAATCTGCCATCAACTTCTAAGGCATTCCGAAACATAGTAGAGGCTTCCGAAAATGGTGATGTTGAGCTGTATCCTTGGGAAACCCAGTACCGGCTTGAAGTGGAGGAAAATTCTCGGATGCTTTCAACCATAACCATCTATCGGCAGCTCCATCGAAGTGTGTTCCTGTTTCGCCAGTGATAGGTGCGATCGAAGCTGGTGGTGCGGTAGGTAAGGTCCTATCGAAAGGGGATTCTATAGGGGAAAATTTTTGAGGATCCAGTGTGCATTTGAATGGCATACCTCCACACCATGGTTGTCAGAACCCAGGTTTGGTGTCTGATTGTACCCCTATGCCATTGGATGGGGATAAGTAGTCCCTACAACAACACACACACCACTAAACACCTAAAACCCTACCTTTAAACTCCATTGTAGACCTAATACACTAATCCACTCCCTCATCACAATTGCACTACCCATATTAGATCAATAATAAAAAATTCGGAAGAAAGATTTGAATCAGAGGTCATCCCTAACTGACATTTTTTGTTTGTGAGTTTTAGAGAAATAAACCTACTCAGTTAAAATGTGATATCTAGGAATGAAACAAGAAGGAGATGCATTGGTTGCTGTCATCAGAAGATATTTTGTAGTGAAGGTGTCACACCCCGAATCCAGTCCAATAAATATTCCGTTCGGTTCGTGCATTGAACCAGGTCAAGAGTGGGACACTTTCATATCATATCAGTTGTTCTTAACTCTTCGTTCTATATGCATTTCAATCACATTTTTCTTTTAAACTTTCACTTCGATGTTACACATTTCCTTAATAATTTCATTCGTAGCGGAATACAATATACATTCAATCACATATTCATTGCTAGTGCAGTAGAGTTACTTAACATTCATTCATATATCTAAACACTACGCAGTGGAGTTATTAAACCATTATTCACATATCCACAAGATTAATGAAATGGAACATAAATCATTTTAATAAGATGCCATATCCCAAATGAAGGGTACTAAAACTAATCCATAGTATGTCCATATGTTGTCATATAATGGGTGTCATGTCACCCGTATCAAATCAATGGAAAAATCTATTTGATACGATGTTTTGACAAATGAAATGGTCAAAATCTCACAAATCAAGTCATTACACAAGTATGTACAAAATGTAACTATGAATAGATCTTGCTTAACACTATGTCACGCTACGTAAGTTTTCCTCAATGCCGAAAATCACTCTATATTTGAAAAATCTTATGGAAGGGTAAGTCCATGGCTCGCAAGCAATTATACAAAAGTATATAATACAACGCGGAGGGCCAAGCATTGGCACAACACAAATGTTTATAAAACGTACTAGTCGGAACAAAGTAATGTATAAGTTCTTTTAAAACATCCATCTACTAAATACTTTCACTTTTCAAAACACAATTCGGAAAGCCGATAATACAATTCACTAAGTCTACTCTCAAATCACTCAGTCAGAACATATACAGAGATTCTCATACTTTTCAAAACACTTTCAAATAAGTTCAAAGGTTCTTATGCTATTCAAATGCTATTCGAATCACATTTGAAAATTTTAACACTTTTTGGAACACTACTTCCAAAACATATGTAAAAATTATTATACTTTTCAAAACATTATTCACAACACATTTGTGAGTTCTTATACTTTTCAAAACACTGTCCAAAACATTTTCACATATTACCTTGTGATGGGTTCCATCATGTTGCCTTAATTGAGGGGCCCACTTACTCTTGTTTAACTCCCAAGAGTAGGGTCCAAATCTCTTGTTTAACCCCCATGAATATGATCTATACCTCATGTTTAACATCCATGAGTAGGGTTTAGATTTCATGTTTAACTCCCATGAGTAGGGTTCAGATCTTATGTTTAACCCCTATGAGTGGGTCCAAATCTCATGTTTAACCCCCATGAGTAGGGTCCAAATTTCATGTTTAATCCCATGAGTAAAGACCAAAACACTTTTTCAAAACAAAAGCTCATGCGGATTTTTAAATTCCAAATCTCTTATTTATCCCTTAAGAGTAGGGTCCAAAACACTTTTTCAAAACTTTTAAAACTTTCAAAACTGAACACTTTCGGTGAAGAAACTGATTTGGAAGAGTCCAAAACAAATGCGATTCAATATTCTTTCAAAACTAAACACTTTTTGGTAGGGAAAACCGATTTGGAAGGTTCCAAACATATATAGTTCGACATCTTTTCAAAACTAAACACTTCGATATGAAACCAAGTCGGAGCACTTAAAATATTCATTTCAATGCTTCTCAAAACATCAATAATTTATGTGACATAAGGCATGTCATGATGAAAATATAATCCAAAGATTCCAATTCCGAAATGAAGTCACAAGGTTCATGATTCATTGATTTACTTGACCCATCTAAAATACACATTTAAGAATAAATCACTTACAAAAACTGATGATTCATAACATTTAAACATGCCTCATAGGCCAATTCCACTAATCTAAACACTTAGAATGCAAAGAAACTATGAATTTGCACAATATGAGAATTAGAAGTCCAAAACAATAAGATATATCTACAATCTTCAATGAATAAATCAGTTCATATTATAAATCTTAGAGAACAAATATGATTCGTAGCTAATTTGATTAAATTTCTCACACTCAATCAAATCACAATTGGATTCACATAGTGCACAACGCTTTTCAGATTTTTATCATAGGACAAGAGCCAATTCAATGATCTTTATGGAGATAATTTGATGTAAATTATATTAATCCACTCAGAATTGATTTAATGATTTGAAGAGATTGGAAGTAAATCACATAAAGTCACTTAAAATTGGTGAATAATCAACCTAGAATCACAAAGATTTTAAGGATCAATGAGGGAAAACATGAATAAATCATATGGATTCAAATTAAATCAAAGTAGATTTAAGAATGAAAGGAGAATCAATCATTTACAATGCAAAAAACTGAGATTTAATAATTTATGATCATAGGAACGAGACAATATTTAAAATAATCCATAATCACTTGCTAATGAATAGAATTCATGCAAAATCGTTTAAAATTCTTGAAGGAAACTTATGGGAGCACATGGATCTTAGACCACTCAAAATTCACTTCAAAACTTGCAGAGACTTCATTTAAAACAAATGGATCTATGATCCTAAGAAGGAAAAACAAGTTGCATATTAAGCATATTACTTACAATACTTTGATTTCTTTCCTCTTCTTCAACCTCTAAGTTCAATTGCTCAAAACCAATGGATCTTCTCTTCACTTCCTTTCTCTAAAATCCAAACATGAATATATGATAAAAAAATGTAGATTTATAAGAATTTTCATTGAAAGATCACAAATCATTCATAAAATGGGCTAGATCTAGGATTTCAGACCTTACCTTGCTCTATGGAGAGAGATTTCTCATCTTTTCCCCAATTCTCTCTCTTTTTTCTCCCTTAGCTTCTCTTTAATGTTTTGGGCTCTTAATTTGGAAAATTGGGGGTTTTGTTTTATCATAAACGAATCCTAGCTTTTAGAAATGGGAAATTCCATATTTTCAGATCCATATATATATATATCGACCGCTTGAAACCAATCTCCCGAATGTATGCAAAATCCTTGAGATTTTTGACCGCATTCATATACTTTCATATATAGATTTTCAACCGCTTGAAACCATCCCACCCCCATTGTTTCATTTCCTTATTTAAAATAGATTAGGCATAAGCAGGGTGT
This sequence comes from Platanus orientalis, assembly GCA_025762735.1. Classification (NCBI taxonomy): domain Eukaryota; kingdom Viridiplantae; phylum Streptophyta; class Magnoliopsida; order Proteales; family Platanaceae; genus Platanus; species Platanus orientalis. The sequence goes on from JAOXJP010023629.1 coordinate 30,908, forward strand.
TACAGAAGGTGCATGGCAAGGGGATCAAAGAAAGAGAGGTTTTGGTAGGTTTTAAATGCTAAACAATAGGAACAGGTAAATGAAGGGTTGGTTGTTGGGAAATCTCATCTAAGGTTTCTATTAAGAGACTTGATGGAGGTTTCCACTGATTATCCTCTCTTCAGAAAGTTAAGTGCTTAGAATGTTATAAAGTAGAATTATACACATTAAGGGATGAGTCGTGTTTCTAATTTGGTAGACTCATTTGACTTGGACCGATTCATGTGACTTAGCTGAGTTTTGTAAACCTTAAAATGACCCAAAGCTAAGTTGAAACACGATAAGGAATTCTAATTTTTTCGGGGCTTAAGGTTTTTATTCTAAAGTATCCAACAAATGATCTCTCAAAGACATTCAAAACCCTCAAAGAAAGAATGAGCAAAGAACTTGGATGAGTGAAGGTTAAAATGGTAAAAAGATTAGACTTTTAGCTTGAACTTTTAACCATATAGATCCACCTTGGAGATTGGGTGGTATTTTGTATTTGTGCTTATG
>JAOXJP010023639.1:0-17167 GCA_025762735.1 Platanus orientalis
GGGTGTGTTAGGGTATGTGATGAATAAACCTAGAAGAAATTATATTTATATGAAAATTTGAAGAAGTAATTAGAAAAATATTACTTGTTGGAAATTTTCTAGAATTCAAGAAACTAGCAAAAGAAGCAAGAACAAAGGAAAAAAAAAAAGAATGGAAAAGATGATGGGTGAATGTGTAGGAATAAAATGATTGTAAAAAGAATATAGAAGGATATGGTTTAAAGAGAAATGAATAGATTTTCTGCAGAGATTTTAATGAAAAGAAAGAAGATGAAGAAGAAGAATATGTAAGATTAGAGAAGAGAATAAAAAGATAAAGATTAAAATAAAAGAGGGAAAGAACTCACCTTGTGTGAGAGATTTTGGAAGAAGACAAGCTCTACTTTGAGCAAAACCAAATTTCAATTCATTAATTCTCAAAACTGATTGTACAATGAGGTTTTAGAGCTTATTTAAAATAAAAAAACAAAATCAAACCTCATTGGACCAAAAAAGCCCTCCCTTGTACGATCAGCCCAAAAAACCCAAACACATTCTAAAAAAATTCTGAAAAATCTAAAAATACTCCTAAACTTCGTCTAAACTAATTTTAACTTCTTACCAACTTTCTAACTTAGTTCTAATGGCCTTATTATATAAGAAAATTACCAAACTACCTTTTAAAACAGATGATTACTAAAAAACTTATGGAGAACACTTAGATTTTCCTCTTTTTCTCCTTGCTTTTGGTCTTGGGCTTCCACAATGGTTAGAACTTCTCAAGCCATGCTAGTGCCACCGCATCAACTACCCATGGTCATCCAATTTTACTTTCTTGGCAGCATATGCTCCTGCATTAGCCCCTTTACGTTTAAGAGTGCAAACTTGCTCCCAAACGACTAGATGCTGCCACCTATTCTCATCCCCCTCTTTCCAAAGGAAGATCCTTTGAAACTTCTCAATATGTTGAGCTACCATTTTATAGGGACATAAAGTAAACCGGAATGCTTGCTTGATCCGCCTTGATAAGAGTTACCTTACCACCTTTAGAGAGATAGCAAGCTTTCCAACCCCCAAGTCTTCTTCTTATCCGATCAATCATCGGGTTCTAAGTATCCTTCTTTTTGAATGTAGATCCTAGAGGAAGTCCCAAATAGGTGAGAGGGAGATGGCTAATTCTACATCCCAAATAAGCTGCCAACTGATTTAGTTTATCACATTTCCCACAACAATAAGAGAATTTTTCGCTAGGTTCATGCGGATCCCAAAAACCACCTCGAAGCACCGATGGATACATCTCAACAGATGGATTTGTCTTTGGAGTTATTGCATAAAATTTGCTGAAGGTGAGAGACCTCAATATTATCATTTCCCATGCTGAAACCCTCAACAAGCCCACGATAGGATGCCTTAGTCAGCATGCTCCCTAAGACTTCAGCAACCAGAAGGCAAATAAGGGGGGAAAGAGGATATCCTTGCCGAAGCCCCCGTGAGCCATCAAATTATCGAGATGGAACCCCATTAACCAACACTAAGAAGGATGCAAGGCTAAAGCATTTCCACATCCACTTTCTCTATTTCAAACCAAAACCGAAGTGCCCCATGAAATAATAAAGAAAATCCCAATTTATATGGTCATAAGCTTTCTCCATATCTAGTTTGCAATTTACCCCTATAATTCCTACCCAAATCCTATTAGCAATACATTCACCAGCACTTAGCAATCCATCCAGAATTGACCTTGCTTTTAAAAAAGCCCATTGGTTCTTCAAAATGATCAAGGAGAGGACCTCTTTAAGGCGCATGGCAAAGAATTTAGCTATGATTTTGTAGGAGCTCCCAATTAGGCTGATGGGACTATAATTCGAGAATCTGCTCCACACCTATCTTCTTTGGGATGAGGGACAAAAATGTTCCGTTCCTTCCTTTATCAAGAAAATCTCTTTCATGGGAGTCCTTAAACACTTGCATCAAATCATTCTTAATTACCTCCCAATATTTTTTGTAAAAAAGAATTGGGAAACCATTAGGCCCAAGGGCTTTGTTCCCCTCCATCAGCGCAATCATCATCTTTACCTCTTATTCCTCAAAAGGACGTTTTAACCATGCCACATGCTGATCCAATAATGTAGGAAAGGTAATCCCATCAATCCTTGGACGCACCTTTAGTCTTCGGTATATAGGTTTTTGTAATATTCCTTTACATGATACATGATTTCTTCTTCCCTTTCTACCTAAGTCTCCCTCACCTTTAGGCCATGAATAGAATTGGATATCATACGTTGCTTAGCCATCTTATGACAAAACTCGGTATTTTGATCCCCTTCTTTCAATCATTGAATTATATACTTTTGTTTTCATAACTGTTCCTCCATAGCTAAGGTCCGCTCATACTCTTCCTTCAAAAAATCCCTAACAACTTTGTCATCCACCGAGAGGCCTTGTGATTCCTCCTTAACATCAACCTTCTGAATATTTTCCAAAGCAGTCTCCCATCTTCTATCAATGTGACTGAACACCTCCTATTCCAAACCCAAACCTTATCCCTAAAAAGTTTCAATTTTAGCCTGAATCATTGCCCCAGAGGTCCTTCAACCTCGAATTCTTGCCACCAATTCACAATCAAATCCCCAAAGCCCGGACGAAGAGTCAACATGGCTTGGAATCTGAAGGGCCTTGGACCAAATCTTCTCACACCTCCTTTTAACACCAATGGAATATGGTCTAAACCAGGTCTGGCCAAGAGGATCACCTCCAGTAGGGAAAAAAGCTCCTCCTAGCTCATGGATACCAGAAAACGAACAAGCTTGTTGAGTATGGGGGCCTCTCGAAAATTATACCAGGTGAAGTTTGTGCCCAAAATTGACACATCAAGAAGGTAACAGTTGTCAACAAAGTCCCCAAACAATTCCATACCCCTAGATCTCCACTCCCCACTCCCCTCTATTTCTTTCTACAAAATAAAGGACTTAGGTTGAAATCCCCACCCACACACTAGGGGAAACTACTAGAATTACCCACTAGTGAGCATCACCAATCAATGAGGCAGTCAAAGTTGCCGATAATTGATCAATTCTAGAATCCTTCCTATCAACTTTCTCCATGTCGCAAAATATGATAACCCCTCCAGAGGTCCCATTAGAAGGAAGCCACATCCAGCCTGACCTGTTGAAAGGACTGATTCTCTGATAACATTTTTATCAACTAAAGTGAATTTGGATTCCTGCACCAGGACCACTTCAGAACCACTTTGGTTAACCAAGTCTTTAATCATTCTCCTTCTTGCCCTACTACCCAGACCCCTTGCGTTCCAAGTAAGGATAGTCAGATTCATTTTGAAGCTCCTTTCGCTCCCTGAGTTTTCCTTTTCGATCCCTTGGTCTGTCCCCCATCCACTTTATCATAGGAGATTCCCTATCTTAAGTTCCTAATCTCTCTCAGTTCTTTCCCAGTCCAGCCTTGTTGATTCTGGCACCCATTTCTCTCCTTTCGAATTTAGCAAAGAGACCCCATGCTTTTTTCTCCAGGCCATCAAAGGACACACCCATTACTTCACTGACTTCCCCAATCTTCTGAAGAACCCACTCATTGACCTCCATCAAGGGTCTGGCTTCCTCTTCCACCTGTATCAGTGCAAGGTCTTCTTCACAGGCATGCCACCTGTTAACATCTTCCTAATTGAGAGGAAAAAATTTCAACCCCCATCTAATCTAGTATGGCTACCAGAACCAAGAGATCCACAACTGACTGAACCTTATTGCCTCACAATTTCGAAGTTCTTTTAGAGTGCTTTGCAACCCCAGATTGGGAACCCACTTCAATCTTGCCACCAATCGAGATCCCATTGGCCACCTCTAGGGGTGGACCCTTTGCAGAGACGCAGCCCAGTAAAGCAATGATAGTGGGGGGATCAACTTGAAAGGCTGGACAACTTTCATCCCAAGAAGGAATGCAAGCCATTGGTTCGAAGAACTCCCTTCCAGTTGAAACAGAGCCAAGATCAACACCTGTTTCGTTTCCCAATCCTGAGGCCAGGTCTTGCAGGCCTAGGGGCAAGCATAGCGAATACACAAGATCTTTCGGCAACTAAGATTTGTGCGATTAAGCCTGAGAACCGACAAAACGAAAGCCCCAACTCCGGTGTGTTTCTTAGAGGCTCCGGAAGAGGGAGACCCATTGCACTTGGGCGAAACTCCCTCTAAAGGCGATGTTGTTCAGGCTCACCAAGCAAAGAGCTGTCCTCAAGGCTCATCACCACACCTTCCTCGACCTTCATCCTCTCGGTGGCTGTCTGAACAGCCCCAATCGAGTTTTGTTGAGATGATATCCCTGTTTCAATGAAACGAAGGGGGAGGGGGGGAGGAGGTGTGCATATATCCAAATTGGGTTCCCAAAATTACCCCTTGAGCATTCCTAAATTCCACTTGCTACCTATTTTCCAATTAGACCCTTGCCATAATCCCAAAATTCCCCTCCAATCCTTCCTTGGGTTTGACGAAATCAATGTGCCTTAACTCTCCCTAATTATTCTCAATATTACCGCCTATCCTCCCTTGTTCAAATACCTAACAGCCCCTGCATTTTTTTCAATAATGTCTGCCATTTCCCCTTGCACATAAGATTGAAAAGCCCCTTCATCCCTTCTAATTCTTGTCGATTGCATCTAATAGGATTTGACTGTCTATTTGCCGAAGTGGCTACATCTATGATCTCCCCTGAAGTCCCCTTGACCGATGAGGGATGATCCCTCGGGAGGTCATACGAAACCGATTTTGAATTCAAATTTGAGTTGGGGCAAACCGCCTTTTGCCTCCACATCGTATGTCCCGACATCCCTATTGGCTGTTGCCCCCTATCCTGCAGATGCCTGTTATGAACTTGTGAGACCTCCTTTGCTAGCATTTCCAAACTCTCTGGCAACGGTGTAATCTGCACGAAAAATTCTTTTCCTTCATCAAACACCGAGATGGCTCGCGGAATCTTGTAAAGGTTACCATTTCTGATCAGGATCCTTGATTCCAGAAAATCATCCATTTCGTTAGAGGGGCTTAGTCATTTAACCAAATCTCTACAGATACCGCCAATGGTTCTCATGAAGCCTTTAGTCCATAAATGATATGGTAGACCTTCAACTTTAATTCATCTCTCCTTCACAGGCACATTGGGCACGACTGTGTTAACTTCTGGTGACCAACACAAAATAACTAGGCCTTCTTCCAACCGCCCAGAATTCCGAGCTTCAATAGAAAGGAGGCATCCTCCTTCGAGTTGAGTAAGACGATGGACCTGTTGATGCAGGAGCATTCTATGTAAAGAAGAAGAAATTGGATGACCATGGATAGTCCTCTTTGTCAAGTCTAGTAGAGTAGTTTATTTTTCTATTATTTTCTTATTTTATAAGCGTTAAGTAGTGGTAATTTTGTAATAAGGCCAATAGTGCCATGGTTAGTTTAGTTTTTTGGGGTTTTTAGTTGTAATCTCGTTTTTCTCTTTGGACCCAGTTTTTTTTATGGTCAAAAGTTGACTTTTTGGCTTGATTTTGGTGTTTTTAGATGGGTTATTTAGTTACCTTTCTAATGAGATCAATATTGCGCAAATCCAAGGTGATTTAGGAAAGTTATGATCAAATTACTAAGGGGTGGTCATTAAAAATGGGAATAGTGTTTTTTAGTAAGTCTTAAGTTTGTGTATTTTTAGTTTTTAGAAAACTTGGCTAGCAAGTTTAGGATTTTAGGAAGTTTTGTGGAGAATATTTTAGGAGATTATTTGAGATCTTGTAGGGCCTAATAACTTGGCCAACAAGCCAAATATTGTGTCAACCAAGATTTTTTTCTTCTTCTTTAGAAGTCTTTTTTACTTGGCAAGTTTATTTTGTTAGAAGATCTAGAGTCTAGGATTTTATTTTATTTTATTCTCCATGTAATGCCTATTTAAAGGCCACATTAGATCAATGTCAAATGGTTGAAGTTGATTATTTGAAAAGAAGACGTGTGTATTGAAATGGGTGTGGTATCCCAAGTTTTCTCTCAACCCCTCACATAAGGTGAGTATTCTACTTTTTTCCTCTCTCTTATCTTCTCTCTTCTTTATCCTTTTTCTATGCTTAATTTCTCTTCTCAAGACATATCCTACATCAGAGACCCATTATCCCCGTTCCTCTTTATCATGGTGTCAAAGGTTTTAAGTAGAATGATCAAAAAAGCGGAGATGAGATTTATTTTAGGGTTCAGGTTTGGGTCCGATGATATCACCATATCCCATCTTCAATTTGCGGACGACACTATGATATTTTGTGATGCTAATGTGCGTCAACTAGGATATCTCATATATATATATATATATATTTTATTAATGGATACTCAGATGTCTTCTTAGTTGCTTTGAAGCGGTATCGAGTTTAAAGATCAATTTGGCTAAGAGTGAGTTATTCCAAGTGGGAGAGGAGTGTGATATTGAAAGTTTGGCGTGGATACTACCCTTGTTATATTTAGGTCTTCCACTAGGTGTTAGTTTCAAATCAAAAGCGATCTGGGAGTTGGTAGTGGAAAGAATTCGTCAAGATTGGAGGGTTAGAAAGTTCCCATACTTTTGAAAGGGGGTAGACTCACTTTGATCAAGGTAACTTTGGCGGCAATGCCAAATTATTTTCTATCTTTGTTCACGATTCCGGTTTCTGTAGTTAATAGGATAGAGGTAATGTTTAGAAGATATCTTTGGGATTATACGAAGGATCACCACATATATCATCTAGTTGAATAAAACTTGTGTTGTAGGCCGTTGGATAATGGGGGTTTTGACATTAGAAACATTTGTGGTCATAATAGGGCACTTCTAGCCAAATAGCTCTGGAGATTTGGTGTGGAGAGAGAAAGTTTATGGAGGAGAGTGGTGGTTGCTAGATTTGGGGATGCCTCATGTTGGGAAGCTAGAGGAGTAAGGGGTAGACATGGATGTAGAATTTGAAAGTCCATCTTGACACTCAATGATGAGTTTTGGAAATACATTAGGTTCCATCTAGGGTTAACATAAGCTTTTGGAAGGATATGGGTAGGGGATTCCCTACTTAAGGATAGCTTTCCGAATATCTTTAGATTAGCTCTAGATTCGAGCACTTCTATTTCAAACTATTTCGATTTGAGTAGGGAGGGTTTGGAACCCAGGATTGCATAGGAATCCTATTGATTGGGAAGTAGGAGAGTTGATGAGGATGTTGGGATTATTGGGGAATATCGAGCCTAGCCAAAATGGGTCGGATAGGTGGATTCGATGTTAGATAGAAAAGGGAATTTCAATTCTAAATCATTTTATGTAGAGACAACAAATTTCTCTGCATCGATTATACCTTTCAAAGGCATTTGGAATGTGAAGATTCCATCTAACGTGTCTTTTTTCCTTTGGACCACGTTCCTAGATAAAATTCTAACCCTCAATCATCTTCAGAGTAGAGTTTGAAATTTGACAAATAGGTGTATTCTATGCATAGAGGAGGAGGAATCGGTAAATCATCTTTTCATTTACTGCTCTATGGCAAAAAAGAGTATGAGATTTTTCCTGTCCCATTTTAAAATCCCATAGATCTTTCCTAATGCTTTTAATGAACTAATCTCGGGTTGGTGGATTAGTGGTTTTGAGGGTTTCCCCCTTTCCATTTGGCATGCATTACCAAGAGCCATTTGTTGGGGGCTTTGGAAGGAGCAGAATTGTAGGATCTTCGAGGAAAAGCTTAGATGCTAGAGCAATTTGGTGCTATTCATATACAATATGCTCTTTGAATGGGTTGTGGTGTGGGAGGATTATGAGGATTCGGGGTGGATGGCAATATGACAGGCGGAGTTGTAGGGAGTGCTTCACTAGGTTTGGATTTTCTTGCTTTTTGTAGTCGTCATCATGTTTGTTGCTACTTTTTACGTTTTGTATCACCATCCTGGTGATCATACTTCCCTGTACTTGTCATAACTGTTTTCAATAAATTACTTCTTTACCTCTAAAAAAAAACTTCATCATCTCGCTCCTCATTGGTGCCACTCCTCCAGCTGGTCCAAATTATGGAAATCAGGGCATCATATTTGAAATGACCATAATACCCCTGATGCAACATCAGAAAGGTATAACATTTTGCAGGTTGGTATATGGATATAAAAGTGATATGCACCCAAAATTTCTGATCAATCTGAAAAGAGGATGTATATAAGAAATACGTTGTTGCAGAGATTTAATTAAGAAGGCCTTTAGGCTTTAAGAACTAAAGATAACTCATTAAAAACTCAACAAAACAGTAAAAAAATTTGAAGGAAAGTAAAGGATTAGAAGGGGCATATAAAGAAGAGAAACACCCTAATTAAATGAATCAAAAAGACACTTTCTTGATAGGGCGATTTTTACATAAAGAAATCAAAGAATACTAATATAGGATACAAGGGAAGATACCAAAATTGATGCAAGATATTTCCAAGGCCCTTAAATAAATTTAAAAATAATGTACGGAAGCAAATAAATAAAGAATAGAGTTTAAAAACAAACAAGTAGCAACAAAAATTTAAGAATTAGAAAAGAAAATAATAGAAAGAAGATGAGAAGGAGTTGGAATAGAAAAGGAGGATAAATAGGAGAAAAGAGCCTAAAAAGTATTTCTATAATTTTGGTCTGAAAAACCAAAAATTACCAAAATACTCCTCTACAATTAAAATTTTATTAAATTCCGATAAGAATTGATGGGTTAATCACGGAATTTCACAAACATGAAGGTGATTTAATGGAGGTTTTCAACACTTGCACATGAAATATGAGAAATAAAGAAGAAGAATAATGAGAGAAAGAAGAATAAGATAGTAGTATAGAAAGAAAGAGGATTAAGAAGAGACTAAGAGAGAAAGAAAATGAATAGGGTTATACCTTCAAGGTGAGAGGGGGCGTGCGACTGCACCTATGGAAGAAGAAAAGAGATGGGGGCATGAGTGGCATCAACCCTTGGAGACGGAGAGATAAACTAGGCCCACGGTTTACCTTGGGAACTCCCAATTCAACACAACTTTGATAATTCTTCACTGCATTAATCAATGGGAGGAGGTGCCTTTAAATAGACTTATAACCTATAGAATTTAGAAAGTACAAAATTAGAAACTTGCTAAACACTTAAACTTAAAGATCAAGATTTGAAATGTCAGTGTCGATGGAAATGTCGGTCGGGCCAAAATAATACATATATCAGAAAGGTCGGGAAGAAATATTGTAAAAATTGTAGAAACTTAGGAAGCATATTCTAATATAACTACATAAACATAAGGGAACAAATAGATTCATTAGAAATGATAGCTTATTTTGATACATTATACATAATTATAGCCTATTTTAATACATTTGTATTATAATATTCTTAATAAATACACATGCATTTATTAGGATATTAGAATAACATTTTTTTTTTTGATAGGTAAACATTAGTGGTTAAATTATTAGTAGGTGAAGATGGGTTTTGAACCCAAGCTTGTGGTACGATGCCTCTAGACTTTACCAACTTAGCAAGCTGACATCTTCAAACATGGACATATGTTATAAGAGAACAAGTAGATTTTCTTCCTCTTCTTTCTTCTCTTCTCCTTCCTCTCCTCGAATTTTCTTTAGAGTTTATTGTTTTTCATATGATTTTTTAGCATAACACAATGTCGACATTAGGCTATTATACAGTGCGAAAGGAGAATATTTGCTTAACACGTTGACCAAAATTTGAAGTTTGATAATATAGTTATGTTTTGTGTCGGTGTAGGTAATATGTTGTGTCAGTCATGGTAGATATGGACATATGTCGGGAGACATTTAAGACATTTCGAGACATTTGATATCATGTATTACTAAAACCTACTTTTCTAATTTGGAAACTACTAAAACTTTAAACTTGTTGCCTAAGACATACTAAAATCAAAACCATTCTAAAACTTGACTTTTCTAAAATCTAAAACTACTAAAAATTAAGACTTTCTAAAACTCAACTTTCTAAAAACATTATTCCCGTTTTTACTAATACCCCTTTAGTAATTTGCTCATAATTTTTCCAAATTACCTCGAAATTGCGCAATCTTGGTCTTGTTAGAAAAATAACTGAATAACCTATCTAATGAAACCAAAATCAAGCCAGAATGGCAAGTTTTGACCTTTGAAAAAGTGGGCTAAACTTAAAAAATGGATAACAACTAAAAACCAAAAAATTTGAACTAATCATGATACTATTGGCCTTACTGCAAAAATAACCACCCCTCACAAAATTTGAAATAAACCCACATAATATGTAAATTTAAATCTGACCCTCGTATGTGGGGACACATACATAAGTCGCATAATGTTGTTTGTATCAAATATCTATTGTATTATTGCTTGATTTGCAGAATTTTGAGGCTCTAGTAGCTTCATGAGTCACTCTTGAAGACTTCAAAGGCTTCCAAAACAGTAGCACATGAAGGGAAATGTAGAAGAGAGGTGTGAATGATAAAGAAAAATAAAGAATAAGGAAGAAGAAAAAGAAAAGAAAGAAGAAGAAGGCTAGGGCTCACCCTAGGGATACCACATGGCTACAACCATGGGAGAAGAGAAAATTTAATTTCTTTATTTCAATAATTCATAGCTTTAATTCAATACATAATATGTAGGCCTATGTATAGGGTCGAAACTTAAAGAATTAAGAAGAACAAAATAGCAATCCTATTATAACTTGGACTTCTAATCTAGGACTTTCTAAAAACAAAGACTACTAAAACACTATTCCTATTACTCATTAATACCCCTTTAGTAACTTGGTCATAACTCTTTCATTTTACCTCAGATTTGCACAATCTTGGTCTCTTTTGAAAGGGAACTGAATAACCTTTCTAAAGACACCAATTCTTGTCAAAAGGAAAAGTTTTGACTTCATAAAACTTGTGTTAAAAGTAAGTTACGGGATTATCTTAAATCCCTATTTAACCTATGTCACTATTGGCCTTATTATCATTAAACCCAACCCCTAAATGAACCTAAACATAAACCCACATATCACCCAATACTTAAATCATGCCCTCTTGTGTGGTGGCACATATAAAAGCTTCTTTTCGTTGTTTGCATCACTGTTAGTCACTCATCCTACCCAATCTGCATCAGTAAAGGCTTCAACGTGGAGATCTAGTCGTTGGCCATACAAGAGTCCTTGACTAGGACTCTTTTTCAAATACCAAAGGATACGATATATTGCCTCAAGGTGCCTTGTTGTAGAGGCATTCATAAATTGACTAATCACCCCAACTGCACAAGAGATGTTTGGTTAATTATGGTCAAATAAACGAGTTTTTCCACCAGTCTCTGATAATGACCGATATCAATGAGCCGGACTGTTATTTGTTTGCAAGTGGTGGTTAGATCAATTGGAGTTTTGAAAGGTCTACATCCTAGAGTCAGATCTAACACATATTTGCATTGGGATAGGAAGATATTATTCTTGGATCTAGCAATTTTGATTTCAAGAAAATATTTGAGAAGCCCCAAATCTTTAATCTGAAAACTTCTTGCCAAGAAAACCTTTTAGGTTGATCATCATCTATAACCACAATATCTACATAGACAATGAGGGCTGTCACCTTTCCTTTCTGATGCTTTACAAAGAGGGTATGATCCGCTTGACACTGCAAAACCTTTCAAACCATGCTTTGGAGATTGCTTAAGGCCATATAGGGTCTTCTTGAGTTGGCATACTTTTTCTTTGTTAGTAGAGTGTTGAAAACTAGGAGATAACCTCATATAAACTTCCTCTTCAAGGTCACCATGTAATAAGTCAATATTGACATCAAGTTGAAACAAAGGCCATCCCTCATTGGTGGCAACAAAGATCAAAATACCAACATAATACATCTTTTCAACAGAGGCAAAGGTCTCCTGATAATCAACCCCGTATATCTATCTATAGCCCTTGGCTACTAACTTGGCCTTACACCTCTCCACCGTGCCATTGGGTTACAATTTCATAGTGAACACCCACCTACAACCTTTAGGTTTAATGTAGCATACAAGCCACCATATACATCCAAGAATTAACTGAAGGGTTAAAGGCTTTAGGTATGGGTTTTATGGTCTATAAATCTCACAAAAACAACAAGGAATTTGAAGAACCTTGGGACCCAAAACAGTGTATAGACACTTGAAATTTAGAATGGCTTACAAGGGACTGACTAGGAGGAGTAACTGGGTCTGGTTTAAGATTGGAATGGACCAAAACAGCAGGCTTTAGATTAAATAAAAATGAGAAATCTGGTTGTGGATTTTATTCAAACAGTAAGTAGGCAAGAGTTTCAAACAAAGTCTTAAAGAGCTTGGTTTCATAAGGAATGTAGCAAGGTGACGCAGGGCTAAGCATGGGGAGAATTTTGGATAAGAGCAGTGTATACTAAAGGGACAAATATGGATTAACTCGGAACCGATTTCAAAAGGATTTAGGAAAGGGTATGATGATCTATTTCTGCCACAGGTTTATAGGGATGATTCAGGCTTGACCGATGGGTTAAACTCTGGGTATTTTTGATTTTCTGATGGGAACCAACAAGGAGAGGATCAGATTAAAGGATTTACAGGTAGGGGTTTCAAGAAACCCAATCAATAAGATGTTTAAAGGAACTTCAGGTGCTTTGATGGCAGACGTACCAAGAACAACAACCAGAGAAAAAAAGTAAAAATATAAAAGCCTTGGGAGGAAATCACCAACCTCACCACCCATGGAAATCACCAACCAAGGTCTCCATTGCTAGACATCAAAGTTTCGAGAAGAAGGGTCTAACCGTGAGAGCCAAGAACTTCAGAATTTTTTTTATTTTTTATTTGTATTCATTGAAAACGGAAACAGCCTCTCCAGAAATGGGGGTAAGGTTGCGAACATCTTGCCCTCCCCAGACCCCACGTTAGCGGGAGTCTCGTGCACTGGGCCGCCCGATGTAAAGTCCGATGTAAATTTGTATTCATTGAAAATTAAGGTAGGGATGAGTTTCTTATATAGCCCACAATCACTAGGGTTGCCCCCCTCCTTTTACATCAAAATAGAAGCAAAAATAAAATAAAGAAATACCTAATTTGGTCCCCTCTTTAAGAGTGGTTGACCAGCCCATGATTTGGGTTTTATTACATAAAACCAACTATGCCCCATGTAGAAAAACTCTAATGACTTCTATGTCCTTACTCTAATAATTAATAAAATATGAAATAAAAGAGCAATTTTCTTAATAAAAGACACTAAAACTACTCAAAACCTCTCTAATGAATCTCCATGTGTCCTTCCATGCACCTCTTTGTGTGTCTTCATGTGTGGACCCCACTAGGCCCATGTGTGGGTCCCACATTGTCTCCCATGTCCTCATCAAAGTTTCTTCCCATGTGGAAGATTTACAACATCTTATGTTCTGTTATTCTCTAAGGCCTACATTTCCTCTTCCACCGCTTTTCTCCACCAAGGTTGAAATAGGGCTTGGGATACACTACATGGAATAGCAATAAAAGACAAAGAGGTTGAAAAAGCTTTAAACCTAGGGGATGAGGAGTCATAACACACATGATTAGCAATTACTGATGGTAATAGGAAGATTGGAATCATCACGAGGCACAAAAGGAGCAATACTTGGAGATGTGGAGACCGGTTGGAGAGTCACATGAGATTTAGGGTAGGGGCAACTCTCTTCTTATTATGTTGAACAAACACATGAGTGAAATCTTGCACCCAAGCCTTCTTTTGGTTGGTTTCCATTAGACTTTTCTCTTTGGGAATAACTAATTTTATCTCTCCTTGGCTACGATATCCATCAACATAAAAAATATATGGAGGAACAGGTAAAGAGCCAACTCATTTTTCCTTTTAGTTCTACTCTCCCTTGAAGATGGGGCTGGCTAGGGGCAAAATGGAAACAATCTCATAAAAGGTGATATGCATGGAGACAATGCGCTTCTGAGTAGAGGGATGATAACATTTATAACGCTTTTGATTTGGAGCATAACCAAGAAAGATATACTTAAGTGCCTTGGGGTCCAACTTGGAATAATCATACTTGGGAACACGGACATAGCAAATGTAGACAAACACTTTAGGAGGAAGGGAAGACTCAAGAGAAGAATACGATAGAAGCTTAAGGGAACATTTAAATCCCATATTGCGTGAGGGCATACGGTTCATCAAGTAATTTGTAGTTTGAAGATAATCAACCCAAAATACTTGGGGAATATGCATGTGGAACAGAAAGACACGAGTGATCTCAAGGAGATATTTTTTTTTTTATATCAGAAATCCCATTTTTATTGGGAGTACTAGGATAAGTAGTTGATGGAAGATACCATGCTGAGAGAGATAAGAGGAAAAAGCATGAAAAACATATTCCCCACCATTATTGGAACGAGGAACAACTAAGTTTCAACTAATTTGTGAAACAAGTGAAAAGTTGAAAAAACCTCATTCTTGGATTTCAACAAGTAAATCTAAGTAGTTTGGGAGTAAGCATCAATAAAGATCACAAAATAACGGAAAGTAAACAAGGAGGTACTGGGAGCAAGCCCCCCCATACATCAGAAAGAATAGGAGAAAATTGAAAAGAACTACGACTCATACATGGGGAATTGGAGGAATGACAATGTTTGGCTTATTTACTGATTTCACAATGAAAATCTGAAACAGAAGAGTATAATTTCAGAAAGAATTTTTATAGCATGGAAAATGAGATATCGCCAAGGCGTGAGTGCCACCGAAGAAGTTGATCAGGCTAAGAAGAAGAAGACATAGGAGGGGTGACTGTTTACTGAAATATAGATGAATGAAATGATGCCTGTTGAACCGTAGAGGCAACTGGAGAACAACCATCTAAGGAAAGAACGTAACACTGTAATTCAAAGCTTTTGTAATATGACTAACTGAAACAATGTTTAACTTAAAATTTGGAACATGAAACATAGAAGACAAGGAGAAGGAAGAAGTAGGAGGAATACAATTAATACCAACTACAGAAGACAGAGCCATCGGCAATACGAACCTTATTTCTACCGGAAGAAATACGATAAGAAGAAAAAAAGGCTAGACATACTAGTCATATGATGAGATGCATCTAAATCAATGATCCAATGATGACTAGGTAGGGAGAACTATGATGCGAGACTAAAATAACAGAACAGGCGGAGGGAACACCATCACATTGAAACAGTGTCATAAGCTTTGGAGAGAGGTTTCTTTCAGGGAAAAATCAACGGAACTAGATGCATGATCTAGTAGGTACCAAACTCATAGATCAATAAGCACACATACGAGCTAGATGATAATAGCTTAAAATTGCATTATTATCTTAATTTCGATAGGCATTGTCGCATTTCTTGTGTTATTTTTACAGTTATACATAAATGTGTGTATTCTCTCTTGTAGGAATTTAATAAAGGCTTAAATGGTAAATAAAGCCCATTAGGAAAGCTCATCCATGGAGATAGAGTCAAATTCAAAATGAAGATCAATACGAATTGATTTAATTAAGTGAAGATCAAGCATCCATGACTTCTTGTGAGGATGATCGGCTGAAATTTAATGATTTATGATGTTATTTTGGGTTAACTATAGATGTTTAATGTGATATTTGTTTTATTTGAATGTTTTATTTATTTATTGTTTATTATTATAAGTTGTATTTTCCTTTGATTCTTTGTGATTCCGAATATGGTGAATGCTTAAGAAATCCCTATGACATGTTGATAAGTGCATAATTGTTTTTAACATTCAATTATTTTCTTATGCAAATGTGATTATTGGTTTAATCGTGTGATCTTGCAGTTAGATAGAATCTTTATTCAATTTTAACTGTGATAAATTGATCTAAAATAATATCATGAATTATTAAATGGATCCTTGAAACTAGAGTACCTTTTATTACATTTTCTTCTTTTCATGTTTTTGCTCCATACTATAGTATGGAAAAATTCAGATCTCTTTTCTCACACTCATGACTTTAGTTTTTGTTACTCAAGTCAATCCTTGTGGATTCGACCTTGTGAAGTACTATAGTAGTTGTATACTTGTAAGTAAAGTTACCCTAGATTTTTGGTTCATTAACTTGAATCAGGCGTAACACTAGATCTACAAAAATGTCGAGATCTGGAAACATAATGAAAAGCACTAAATTTTTTCCAATAATTGAAATCTTATTCAAATCATGTCAAATCTTCAACGAAAGGAACCAATGGGACTAGGCGATTCAGGATCTACAGGTTCGGAACTTCCATGGTTGATGCTACTGTTTAGACTGTTGATGTCAGCGTATGACTGGCTAACATTAGCAGGTCTACTCCAAGCTTCTGACACCCCTCAAGGTCTCTTGATCTTGTTGCTCAAATACCAAATAGATTTCTATGGTTTTTGTGTAGGTGCTTGGCGTAGTCTGGTTTCAAGTAGAAGAAGAAGAAGAAGAAGAAACTGGGAGAGAATAAGTATGAAGAGTTTTTTGGTCTCTTCCATGCGTATTCTATATATTCAAAAGAATGCATCACTAAATATGGGTATTTACAAGTATGCCCTTATATTATTTAAAGACACATACTCTTACATATTGTATTCTAAACCCATGTACATCAACACCAACTTGATGTTGGCACTGGATGAAGCAATAACTCAATTGTTTGTAGTGTTAGTGGTAGTGAACAAGGATCACGAAGGATAAAAGAACTCACTCCTTCGACTGATGGAAAAATTCGTGCACCATCTCTACTGTATGTATGTGATGTAGGACCAACTAGGGGTTGTCCATTTTTTTTTTTAATCAAGAGTCAGGTTAAATTTTAGAAATAATCAGGGTTGCGCTGGGATTTTAAGACTATGAGACAAAAGAATATTTGAATTTAGGATGTTTTAAAAAATTGGAAGAACACCAATGGGTGGGTTTTTGGGTGAAGCTTGGGAAAGAGAAGATTTGGGCTTATGGAAATCTGAGATTTTGGGGTAGGTCTGGCTAGTCGAATGGAGAATAGGGACTGAGGATTTAGGATGATACAGTGAAATACAGAGGCTTTGAATTCAAAATCAAGATTAAAAGAAAAGAAAAAAACAAGAAAAAGAATTAAAATTCAAGATGCAAGTACAACAACAACAGCAACAACAAACAGCCTTATCCCAACTATTTGGGGTCGGCTACATGAATCCTGTTCCGCCATTCCGCTCTGTTTAAAG
>JAOXJP010023648.1:0-17167 GCA_025762735.1 Platanus orientalis
GATTGAGATGGTTTGGGCATGTGCAACGAAGACCAATGACTACACCAGTGAGGCAAAGTGAGACAATACAAGTTGAAGGTGCTAGAAGGACTAGAGGAAGGCCAAAATTGACTTGGATGGAGGTTTTAAGGGGGGACATGGCAGCTTGTAATTTAACGGTAGATATGGCCCTAAACAGAGCGGAATGACGGAATAGGATTCGTGTAGCCAACCCCAAATAGTTGGGATAAGGTTGTTTGTTGTTGATCCTCAACTCCAAAAACTTTGAAATTTGGGCCATAAATTCCTAAAATCAGTCAGAAAAACATACAAAAAATAAACAAAATTTTGATGACTTCTAGGGATATTTTGGTAATTTTACCAATTTCGGGAAAATTACGAAATTCCCCTGATAAAAAATTTCAGTATTTTATTTTCTGAAGTATCTTCTATTGTTTCCTATTATATTCTGCATACTTGGTCAATACCAAAATTGATGCAAAACATAAGAGGGAAAATCCAAAATAGATGCAACACAATAGGCTTTTGTATAAATAAGGGTAATAACTCTAGTTTAGGACTTGCATCAAACAATGGGTGGACAATACTGAAAACAACAAGGTATTTTAGGGAATTTATGAGGTCTACCCCATATCAGACATTTGCAAGAAGATGAGATTATATTATAATTTGATTATTGGAGGTTTTGGTAAATGGTTCTGCAATTCAAGATCTCCCCCGATGCTGATCATTTCTCTTTACAAAACTCAAGGTCGGGTTTTTTTGAACAGATTGATGGGGAAATGGAAGACCACGTGGGGCCTACATGCCTCTTGGTGGGGTCCACATGAGAGGATACGTGGTGTCATACATGGAAGACTTTCTTTGGAAAATAAGTGGGGTCCTTTGTCTATGGTTAGAGTCTTTTATTAGTTATTTTACTCTTTTATTTCATGTTTTATGGTTTAATAGAGATTAGGACATGGGGGTCAATTTTATTATTGTTTTAGAATTTTTTTTTGGCAGCACCTATTGCTATAAAATAAGAGTGATCGATCACTTATAAGAGGGGCCACGATTTGGGGTTTTATTATGCTTTGTTTTTTTAGAAAGTGGGTACTAAGAGTCCCACGTGTGAGTCCTAGGTTTAGGTTTCTTATTGTTTTATTTTAGTTCTTTAAAGGGAGAGGTCCTCCCATTGCAGATGACACGAAGATTGGAATAATAAAGTTCTCTGAGATTTTGCTTGACAAGTGGAAGTCTTTCTTCAAGATTTTGTACCTTTGCTTAATGCCCTAGGTAGGGATTACCAGGGTTGGGGTAGGGATTACTCCATAATGTATGTATTGCCCTCTCTATTCTCTCCTATTTTCTTCTCCTTTCTCTCTTTCTTCTTCTTCTATTTTCTTCATTCAATCCTTTCTCTTCTCCATATCTGACAGCCGGATCTTAAGTTCACCTCCTTGAATTTTCTGCCATCAAACCCATTGCCTTAAGACCCTAAGCTTGTAAATTCATCGACAGTCCACTATGATTGCTGGTTTTGATCAGCCAACCCTATTATTTCTTCTTTTATAACCTGCTTCTGATCCAATCCAGAAACCCTGGCTGTTTCCATCCTAAAACTTGAAACCCAACCATACACACCTGCGGCAGCACTAGCTTACAGTTTCTGGTTTATTTTTTATATTTATCCTGAGTGAGAAATATGGGTTCTAGCACTTATGGCAGCATATGGTCAGTTCTATTTTGCTGTTGGGTTGATAATAACTGAAGGAATCCAGCCATGGAACCTTGAGGCAGATCTAGGAGCATATCCTCACCTAAATCAGGTTTTATTATTGTTATTCTTCTGATTTATGTGCATTGGATAATTGTTTCATAATGAGTCCTTGCCCTTTTTTTCTACTTCATTCAGGCCACCTATTACCTGTTTGATTAAATACCAATGTGAGTTCTGTACTTCAATAACAGCTCTGTAGCCCCCTATTCTAAACTTAATCAGACCCCAAACTATTCCCCTGTTATAGCCTTAAATTGCCCTCTGTTACCCTTCGCAGTCCCTTTACCTTACCATATCCTGACCAAACCCTGGTTTTACAAACCATCAACAGCCTGCTGATTTATAACTCTGACTAGGCCTTCTTGATCTGTCTTAGGACCTTTGACCAGCATACCTGACAGCCTCTATTTGTTCCTTAGGTTTAAACCTGATTGTGGATTGGTCTTGAGGCTGAAACTTAGTTAATGTTCTTGTATAAGCCTATGTCTGATCTCTGCATGACCCCATAAATTCCCTAAAATACCTTGCTGTTTTCAGTATTGCTCACCCACTGTTTGATGCAAGTCCTAAACCAGAGTTATTACCCTTATTTATACAAAAGCCTACTGTGCTACATCTATTTTGGGTTTTCCCTCTTATATGCTGCATCAAATATTCTTGTGAAGTGACTAAACAGGATGCTTGATAGGATAATTTCTCCCTCCCAATGCAGTTTTGTGTAGGGGAGACCAATTCTGGATGGGTCCAAATGAATGTATCGATTAATGAAGGAGAACTGATTGCCCCAGTGGACCTGGAAAAAACCTATGATCATTTGAATTTTTGATTGGGTTTCAGTATAATAAGGGAAACAATGGACCTAGGTGTGTCTCTAGAGTTTACTTTTCAGTTCTAGGCAACTGATCTTTGGTGTTTTTCTTTAAGATCAGCAGGGGTCTTAAGACAAGGGGATCTCTTATCTCTTCTCCTTTTTATCATAGTCATAGTCCATAGAATCTTTAAACAAGATGGTTGGTCAGTAAGGTGGCAATTGAGGTTTTGATCGAAGGTTTTGAAGTGGTTGGTTCGTTGGTCTTTTGTAAGGCAAATCTTGAGAAAATGCGATCTAAGGTGCATTTCGTTGTTGTTTGAGGTAGTTTCAAGGTTAAAAATTAACTTACATAAAACAAATTTTGAGGTCTATGATGTTCCTAATTTGGGTTTCTTGGCTGAAACACTTGGGTGTGAAGTCAAATCGCTCCCTTCTCTTTATTTAGGGCTGCCCCTTGGATTGTGCTCTTGGTTGAAAGTTATAAGTGATCCTTTCTTTAGAAGAATGGAAGGGAGAAGAATTGGTAGCCTTCTAAGGGTGGAAAGAATCTAAGGGCTATGAAAATTTCTTTCCGTTCACGAAATTTAAGATTGGAAATGAATTTGAGAGTGTGTTCTAGGTGGACATATTGGAGATCCCAATTGGCAAAGAATTTTCTTTCCCTTTCTGTTGGGAAAGCAAGGCACCAGTCCAAGATTATTTGGAAATGATTGATGGCCATTGCTGCTTGTCTCCCTGGTTTAGAGGGATATT
Source organism: Platanus orientalis (assembly GCA_025762735.1). Classification (NCBI taxonomy): domain Eukaryota; kingdom Viridiplantae; phylum Streptophyta; class Magnoliopsida; order Proteales; family Platanaceae; genus Platanus; species Platanus orientalis. The sequence goes on from JAOXJP010023648.1 coordinate 3,327, forward strand.
GATAGGGGTTGCTGCATTGTCTAGAAAGGGTGAGACCTTTCAAGACAGAAAACAGTAAAACATGGACTAAAGGTCCAAAAGGATTGTTTTGGTTAAGTTTTTTCTAACCCTGTACCACAATGAAGATTACTGTAAACTTATCCTCTATGATGGATAAGATCCTTGCTTTGCTATTTCTTGTGGGCTTTCCCTTCTGAAGAAGTTCGAGGGAATTCGATTGCAGAATTTTATTTTCAATTGGGAATCCCTAGTTTTTAATTCTGTATCTATGTAATCATTTCGCCTTATCTCTTGTTACAGCTCCTGTATAATTCTTTCTGTTTATCAATAAAATCCTTTCTTTATACATAAAAAAGAAAGAAAAGAAAAATGATATATATGCAATGTCCTTTCATACAGGGTTCGCCACATGAAGGCCAGGCTCAGGCTTGTGATAAGCCTGAGTTGCCAAGCTCAGGCTTGGCTCGGCTCATCAGAAAAAAAAAGACCTAATGTCCTAATGGTCCATTAGCCTAATGTGTTTATTTATAATTTATTATTGTTAATATATATAATTTTAGTATAAAATTATTAATTAAACCAAGATCTAAACAAGCTGAGCTTAGTGAAGCTCGGCTCAGGCTAACTTAATTAACGGGCTTTAATCAAAGCTCAGGCTCGGCTCACCGAGCTTAAAACAAGGCTCAGGCTCGGCTCTTAACTTGCCAAGCTCCAAGTTTAGCTGAGCTAGCTTGGCTCTTTGACAGCCCTACTTTCATAGCCCTAGTGGTAAGTTAATTTAATGCGACCTCAATGCCAGCTGTATGATGTGGGAGTCATGATCATCGTCATTATTATCATAATGGCTTTATCCCAAGTATTTGAGTTGATGTGAGTCTTAGAATCACGGGTCTGGTCATAAAGAAGGGAGCCCATGTACCTTTATCTCAAGTAGTCTAAGCTTGTTTTTGTTGCCTCTCACTGATGTAATCAAGGTTAATAAAAATGGACTTCATCTCCTCTCAGACAGTATTCCCTTATCTTATTTGTAGTGTGTGAAACATATGTAGGGTTTTGGTTCTTCTGGAGATGCCCACGGGCACCATTTGCTTCTCAGCTGTAAACCAACTTTGTACCTCCATAACACCATAGTATGGTATTTATTTCTGGCTCCATTGTTTTGTTATATTTGGCAGAGGGAAACTACAGTTATACCTTGGTGGTTGTATTAATTTTTTTCCTTGTCTAATTGGCAGGTTCTGTTTAATTCTAACTGGTCATGCTAATATGGCCAGTGCATTTTCAAACAACAACAATAACGACAAAGCCTTATCCCAACTACTTGGGGTTGGCTACGTGAAGACTGTTATGCCATTCCACTAAAATCGATGATAAAAGACTGATGATTATAAATCGCCAATATGCTTTTATAATCCCATTTTTTTTTCTAGATTGATTTAAAAAAATTACCACAAAACATTTGAATGTTTTTATTATGAAAAACCTCAGATGTTTACTTTTAGTGAACTACTTAATGTGCTCTGTTAACTTTTATTGATTTATGTTACCGTTGCTCTCAAAATCTGACTGGATTAAGGCTTAGTACTGTCACTTAATGTGCTAATGGTTGCAGGATTTGAGGTGTGACCGAGGCTGTAGGTCGTGATAAAGCATGGTTCTTGACAGCATTACATCTCCACATCGGAGGTCCCAAAACCCTCTATCTTCAACATCATTCAGGAAACAGTTGCAGGTCAGAGATGAGTTAGATAGCTGGTCGGTGCTCCTTCAGCGACACCGCTTCCTTCTGACAATGCTTGCTCTCCTAGCTTTCTTGTGCAGTGTTTATCTCTACTTTGCTGTCACTCTAGGAGCCACTGATTCCTGCTCGGAGTTGGCAGGAGCTCAGAAGGCCTTATGTCGATTGGAGCAAGCAAAAGCTTCTGTATCTCGAGGAAAATTAAAAATTTTCTGACCCAAAAAGGTCTTCCCCTTAAAACGTTTTATGTTTACTAGGAAATTATTTTGGGTTGTTAGCAAGTTCTAGATGCCCCTTATTTTTATTATATTTTGGATGTCTTCTGGATATTGGATTGAAATATTGTTATCTAGATGGTGTTGATGTTCTCAGTTTGATGACGACCCTTATGATACTAGAGGTAACTGTACACAATGGAATCGATCTTGTAAGTTGAGTGAAGGATCCAAGTCAGGGTTTACTGATTATAATTTTCCTGTGTCCGAGGCCGGATTCTCTGCTGGTGGAAGGGAGGTGGCAGCAGAGCCTCCATTTGTAGGCACTTTTCAACCCTTAATTTGACCAATGCAAGAATACTGTTCTGAAACTGAGGGGATGGAAATCAGTAGTTATCCTCATTGAGGGCTGAGACTTCTCCGATGAGCGATGCTAAGGAGACCGCCTTGTAGCTGGTTGACCCATCCCTTCACTTAGAATTAGGCGACCCTAAATAAGCCATAGGATTTCCCTAGAGATCTCCTGGATCCAAATATAAGGTGCAGGTGAATCGTCTACAGTTCGAAATCCCTCTATGGTCCAACCGGTCATATCACAGCCACAAATGTGGGTGGTTTTTTCCACCCTTGAGATTGAATTTCAAACTTCAGTCCAATCATACTCACATTTTTGGCTGTGATAGGACCGTTCGGACTGTAGAGGGATTTCGAACTTGACAATTTCCTCACTGGGATGGTCTGTCAATTGATCAAACATGAGGGAATTAAATTTTATAAAGTGATAATTTGGTAACCCAAAACCTGGGCTCACCTACTAATAAATTAACCACTAGCATTTACCTATAAAGAGAGAGAGAGAGAGAGAGAGAGAGAGAGAGAGAGAGAGAGAAGGTAACGCAAAACTGTGCTATTGGGGCTAGATCTTGGTGAGGTGGCATTGAAATCCAGAAGATTTAATTTTTTTTTCAGTAAAATTTTATTAAATAAAGGGAAAATGATACAACAACGAAGTAGAAGGACCACTACTTAACATCCACCAGGAGACTATTGTCAGAATATATACTTGAATTCTAACCCCCCTAATATCACTAATTTGTCCACCACCTTATTTTGGTTTTTATAAACATGAGCGAGGGAACGATACAACAAAGAAACCAATTCCCAAATTTCATAGATGATAGCAGTCAGACACCACGACCCATCAGCATTCCCTAACACCCAGCTTATAATAGTAGTTGAGTCACCCTCTAGAATACAATTTGATATTCCTATCTTCTTCGAGTGCCTAAATCCCAACAGAAGAACCATCACTTGGCTTTAATGGAATTACAAATACCCAAAGGCCCACAGATAGCTCTGATGACCTTAGAAGAATGGTCCTGAAGCATGCATCCAAAAGCCTATGTGACCCGGGTTGCCTTTAGAAGCACCATTAAAATTCAGCTTTAAACACCCATGCTGGAATCCAAGCTTACACTCCTTTACTTTTCAAAGGCAGAACCCATGCTGGAGAAGCAACCCAATCCTTCAAAAAAAGCGATAGGGGAAACACTTTAAACTCCATAGTTGCCAAGAGCTAGCTGCCCACCTCTCTGATAATAGCATCATTCACCTCATTTGGGGATCAAAACTTATCTTAAAAAACTCTAAGATTTCTCTCCCTCATCATGGAGCATGTAGTCCCATAAGACTTTACGATGAATCCCATGACCTCAACTAAACTTTTGCTAAACAAAATCCTCGAATACTTTTGGCTAAACTCGAGCTGCCTGGAGAGGACGAAGCTTCATCATTATTAGAACCGAGCTGAGTAAAGAAGTCATCGTTGGCATTACCAAGAAAGACAGTGCCAACAGGAGAGAGAGAAGAGGAATGAGAAATAAAAGGCCAGGTGGGAGCAGGTTGGGAGGCATGAATTTCTTTAAGAATTTTATGAATCACCTGGTCAATGTAAGAGGGGTCTTTGCAGAGGATATCAGCTTTAAGCTGGTCTGCAAGGGAATGATAGAAAAGAATAGGAAGAGGAGTAAGAGGGACATCTTTAGAGGTCCGAGGGATAGAATGCAAAAAAATAAAAGGATGAGTGCCAGGGCCATAAGGCGGAGAAGGAGGTTGAGTTTGAAAAGAAGAAACAAAAGCATAGCCTTTTCCTTTTGAAGAAGAGGCTTAAGGAGAAGTTACTTTTAGAGGACTTTTAGTCGAGTGGTGTTTGAGGGAGGAAGGAAGGATGACCTTTAACGTCTCTACGAAGCCAGTGTTAAATTTGTCCCACCATTTCTGATAGACTTGTCGCTCGAGGCAAGGAGGAATGGCGATAGAGTCTACTTCATACTCCCATTTAATAATTCATGGAATATTATGGGAGGCGAACATGTAGGTGGTGACCATTGGTTTTGTTATAAAGTTTAATTTAGCTTGGTAGTGAGTGTGAAGTGGAACAGAGGAGAATAAAAAATAGCCTTGGTTGCTTCGAAAATGTCCCACCAATTGTGGAACCAAGAGGGAAAGACAGAGGCAAAAGAATTAGCAAAGGAGAGGAACCAAGAGTGCTTTAGTTTCAAATTTTGATAAAAAACACTTGCTCCCATGCTCGAACATAGTCAAAGTAATTATACCAAGGGTCTCCCAGGCCCTTGTATGCCTTATCATTAAGCCTTTTAGGCTTGTGGAGATAAATCATCTCTCTTTCCCATTCTTGCACATTTACGATCTTTATGATTTGAAATTTTGAGAATGCAAGTTCGTTTGTGTGTTTGTTACTTGTATGATGAGTAAATAGCACACTTTCAGATTCTTTTAGAATCTGTTCATAGTAAATGCAATGGCAAGCAGGCACCATGGGGATCATATTTTGTCTCTATGGAAGGTATTTCAAAAGAATGTCTCGAAAATCCAATTAAATATCAAGAGGTTCGAGAGGAAAGACTTGCAGAAGGTATTTCTTCTGATAAGGAGTGGATTTTACCACTGTGCCATCGGGCAGTATTGTTTGTGATGACTTTGAGTCATTGTCCTCGACCACTATTTTCCTTTTAGGATGGCCGAAAGGGCTAGCGTTATATCTTTGAGACATGTTTTAGGATTCCCTGCAAGAATTCAACAGATAAATAGTCAGGGAGAGCATTGTCAATTTCTTTTATATATTCAATATCAAATTAAAAAAACTGACAGAATAGCTTGCCATCGTGCAAAAATTTGTTTTAAGGCTAAATTCTTTACATCCTTTTGAAGAATAAATTTAGCAGAACGACAATCTATTCGTAAGAAAAATTTCTGTTTTATTAAATCAAATTGAAATTTATTTACACAGTTAACAATGGAAATCATTTTTTTTTATTGTGGAATACTTTACCTGGGTGGAATTCCATTGTCCTGAGTGAAACTTGACTAGTTCTTCTTTAGAACCATTTACTTGTTTCAAGATTCCTCCGTAGCCTTTGTTGGAGGCATCTGTCTCAACTATTTTTGAGAGATCAAGGTTAGCAATTGAAAGGTAAGGTAGAGTTTTTACCTTTTCTTTGATTCTCCCGATTGCTGCAGTATGTGCGTCGGTCTAGTCTGGAGGGTTCTTTTTGAGTCTAGCTGTTAACAAAGTTCTGTCTTCTGGTAGGTTTTAGTAATAGTTTGAAATATAATTTAGACACCCCAAAAATCGTTGTAACAGAGTTTTATCTGTTATTTTGTCAAGGAAATATTTTCCGAATTTTATCACTCTATTGATTGGAGTGATTTTTCCTTGGAATATTTGATGTCTAAGAAATTGAATTGAGGTCTGGAAAAGCTTATTTTTCTTTGAGAAATGACCAAACCATTTTGTTTTACCATTTTGAAGAAATTATGCAGAAACTTGAAGTGCTGATCAACATTTTTTGAAAAGACTAAAACATCATCAATGTAAACAATGGTAAAAGAAGATGAAGAATTGAATATTTCATTCATAATTTTTTAAAATTGAAATGGGGCATTTTTAAGCCCAAAAGGCATGACATTCCATTCGTATTAACCGAATGGTACAGCAAAGGCAGTTTTATACCTAACCTCTTCTTTGATTTGGATTTGCCAAAATCCTGATTTCATGTCAAACTTTGAGAAGACAGTGGCTTGATAGAGTCTATTTAATAGATATCTTTTGTTTAGTATTGGATACCTTATCCATTTTAGGACTTGGTTGAGGGGCATGTAGTTTATTACAAGCCTAGGAACTTTGCGTTCTAATTCTGCAGCATTTTCTACATAGAAGGCGGCACAACTCCAGGGAGAGAAACTTTTCCTGATTAACTTCTTTTTTAGAAGTTCTTGGATTTCTTCAAAGCAAGTCTGAGTTAACCTATCATTCATTTGAATAGGCCTTACTTTGGTTGGTATGTTCTTTTAATCGAATTTGTCGATGTAAGGAAGAGAAACTTGACGTTTCTTTCTGTGCCAGAAGGCTGTAGGAATTTCAGAACAAACTTCTTGTTCTAATTGAGTTTGAAGATTTTTAATCTTCTTTTGGGTGATTACAAATTTTATCTATTGTTCTGTTCTTTTATAAGAGATGTCTTCTCTTATATGATTTATGAATTTTTCTTTAAGTTCTAAGTCATGCTCTAATGACTCTAATAGAGACAGTTTTGGTTTAGAGCAGAAGAGAAATTAATCTTTCTACAATTTAAGGTAGTGGAGGTTCCTTGGTTGTCAATAGAAAAGGGTTTTATCTGTTGAAGAAAAGGGATGCCAAGGATAAGATCTTGTTTTAGATCTTTTATCAGGATGAACGTTGTATTTAAACAAGTTTCTTGATTATAGATGTGAACATGAGATAATTTATACCTTACATCTAGTCTACGGGAGTTTGCCATAGAGATCCTTTGAGAGGTTGGAACAAAGTATTTTGTTGGTATCAGACCTTCTCTGATACCTTCTCTGATACAGTTGATATTAGCTCCAGAGTCTATAAGATCCATGAGTTTTAATTCAAATTCTCCTCTAATTTTAAGGGAGAAATTAGAATACCATTTTTGGGATTCTTCTTTGCTAATTTGCTCTAAAGATTTTTCTTCAGAGGGTTCTACTATTTCAAGGATTGTGTTAGAGGTTTCTCTTATAAGGAGATGATCAAACTCTTATTCTAACTCTGCTTCACTTTCTAGGTGATTGGTCCTAGTTTGAGAGTAGAGTTCTAACACATTTAGTCTATCTTTTATAGACTTAATTTCTCTTTTTATTTCATTAATCTCCTTTTGGAGATCAATAAGAGAAATTGACTTTTGTTTATGCTTCTCTTTGTAGAGTCGCACTAGTTCTTTATGTTGGTAGTAATCTGTTCCTTTTAGATTACTACTGACATTTTGTTTTTCTTTGGTTCGATCTAGGAGTTAAACCTGTTTTTTCTTTTTAAGCAAAGGATCTTGGGTATCGTCGATGATATCCAGCATAAACTGCTCATCAGATGTGAGGACATTTACCTCTTTTTCTGAATCACTTTCGTCGATGTTTAAGCAGTTTATACAGTCGCAAAACTCAGGGTTTTCTTGCTCTATGTCAGAGCTAGACGAAGGATTTTCCTGTTTATCTAATTCATTTACTCTTTTAGAGTTACAATTGCTAGCAAAATGTCCTTTTTTCTGACACTTGTAGCATGTAGGGATTTTCCCTTTCTTTTCCTTGCCAAAGTCTTTGGACTTATGCAGGGGCTTGGAAAAGGTTTTATGGTGAGAGGTATAAGAGTTTTTCTTATAGGAAGTGGGATTGTTTTTCTTGAGAAACCTATGCTTTGAGCGAGGTTTTCTTGTGGGATTCTTTAAATCCTCGAAACCAAATTGGTAACAGAAATTACCAAGCTCATGTCGAGCAAATTTCTTTTCATTCTTAAGCTGTTCTTTAAGTTTAAGACCATTGCAGAGGGAGAGACCTACTTGATTAACCTTTTGGATGATTTCTCCGTAGGATAATCGATTGAGATCCATTTGATTTCCTCTCTGTTCATCCATAATTTTTTCTTTGACCTTTTTGGGAAAGAATGATGGAAGACCTGCAATAAACCATTCCTTTTAAAAGTCATTATTACAAGAGTCAAGTTGAAAGACTTTAGAGAGGAAAACATCTTTGTACCAGTGAAACTCTGTCAGTGTTTTACATCAAAGATTTTGGAGTTGTTCGCGGATACATATCTGTCCATCAATTCCTCGACCAATGAATTGATCATAGATATTGATGATCAGGGCATAAACGCTATTATGGATTGTTTGACCCTGAGCATTATGAAGGGGTTCGCCAGTCTATTTGTTTATTTGGACAGAAGAAACAATCGCTTGTCGTTGTTCTTCTGAGAGATAATAATCCCACCAACCTTTAAATTAGCCAAAGAAAGAGGCTACTATAAGCCAGACAGTGGTTTCTTCGCTATTACCACAGATTTTGCAGGCATTAGCGTAGGCCAAAATGTTATGACCTAGAGTAGCTACATGATATTCAGATAGATTGTCAAGATTCCACTTATATAAGGCTGATCCAGAAAACTGTTGGGAATTTGCCCTCGTATCCTCTTCATTGAGAAGATCAACTGGAGTAGGCCTATGGTAATAGGTACGATGGGGTTCTAGTTTAACAATACTATTCAGATTTTTCTGAATGGGTTCCTCAATGGTAGAGGTGGTTTCAGAAGACGATGATTCTTCTATGTTGTTTAAAGATCTATTAGATCTAGAGGAGGAAGCTTTGGTTTTGCCTTTTTCTATTGTGTCTTTTAGACTGAGAGAGTTGAGGCGTGAGGCTAGTTGTGCTGTAAACTCATTAGATAGTTTAATGGGTTTGTCAGAGAGATGGACATTTAGAGGAATGTAACTAGGCATTACTGTAGGTTTTTCTACAGGAGGCTTAGTTAATGGGTTTTCTTTAGTGATAACCACCGATTTGATGGAATTTATCACTGTTTCAACCGCATTCAGAATAGTTTCTATCCTATCGGTCTGATTACTGATCATTTTAAGGATCAGGTTGGAGTAATTTTGTTGTTCTTGAATTTGAGAAATATTCTCAAAAGAAGTAGGATAAGAGGCATCCTTTTTGCCTTCAGTTGTCATGATGGGTATGGCTTGAATATTTTTCTTGCCATAAACCATGGGTTCAAGTGGGGGATGATTTGATTCAACTACTTCTTTGGTGGCTGTACTCCATTTTATGGAGGTTTATTCAGAGGCATTAATCTCTAATTTCTTCTTTTGGCACACAAGATAGTCTCTGAACTATAAGAAAAAGGGAATATCCCTTTGTTGTTTATCCATTTGGTGATACCAGATTTGTCTAAATTATAGACATTGTTGGTCTGAGTATCGAGAGAAGAATTTTTCTCTGAGAACCTTGTTTCTTTCAGAATATAAATCTATCCTAAGAATTTCTTTATTTGGGATGAATGTTTCTTCATTTATCACATTTATTTCTAATTCTCCGTCACCACCTAACTCAGAGAGAGTGTTAGGACCATAGGTAACATAGTCGAAACCAGATTCTTTGGATCGATTTATCCCTGTGGGTCTCAATGGAATTTCTCCAATTGAGTGTCTAGAGATAGGAGAAGAAGGCTTTTGAGTTGTGTGATATGAAGATGGGGGTTGCTTAGATCTTTCAGATCTAAAGCTGAATGGTCTAGAATGATCTATAGAATTTATTCTTATAGATCTAGAAGAATTAGAAAATTTTATTTCTAAATCTCCTTCTGGTGTTTAGACTATTTGCTCTAATTGAGAGCGAGTTTTGTTTTGACGAGGTCGAGTCTCATCTTCGATGATCCAAACATTGGGAAGTCTTACTTTGTTCTATTTTAGGGTTTTTGGAACATAAATGTTATGTTGAGGATTTAGTTGAAACAATATTGTTTCTCCTTCAGATTTGGGCATAATTAAGTTGGGGAATAATGTGTTCATTACTTTATAATGAACCCTGTAATAAACAGCTAAATGATGGGATCCTGCCTTCATATCAAACCCTTGAGTATGGATACTAAGGGTTGTAGTTTCATGGACATTTGAGTCCTATAGCCTAACTATGAGACCTGGTCCATAGTTGAAGTAGGCTGGTCCTTGGTAAAGGCTGGTTTCAATTAGACCAAAGAGTTGATCAGCTGGCTGATTATGTCGAGCACCTCTTACAGAGATGATGGTCTCAACTTGGAGTCTTGGTCTAATATGCGGTTCAACCACAACCTAGATGAGTCTTACATGGAGCTAGGAATATTTCTTGGAGTGTTCTAATTAGAACCTCAGGAGAAAAAAGTTGAATGTGTGTGTTCTGGCTTGAGATCGATAGAGTATCTTCTACCGTTTTGATGCAGTAATCAATTTTTAGCTGAAAACTCCCTTGTTGATAGACTCTTTTAGAGGGTATCTTGGGGATGTTCCAATTTGCCAGTTTTTGTTCAAATTGGGGGAAGTTAACTTCATTACTCTTAATACTAAGAGAAGTATTTGAAGCAGAAGCACACGAATTGGAAAAAAGATCTAAACAAACTTGCCATTTGAATAGTACTTTAAGTAATAATACTTTAAACAAAGTTGCAAGAGGTGACAATCTTATTAGAGATGGCAGTCTCCTGTCCAATTTACAACGGAACTTAAACAACCTAAGCACCCTTTCTTAGAGGGTATAAACGGTCTGTGATGTCCGAATACGAGACTGCAGGAAGCTTTTTCTCTGTATAAAGCTTTTTCTCAAACTACTGTGTATAAAACACTATAGGCTCTAATACCATTCTATAGCAGGATTTTTACTATATTGCTAAATTATTATAAAGCAATTACAAAGAGGAAAAGAAAGCATAAACAAAATAAACTTACAATGCAGAGAGGCGAAAGCAGAAAAGAAGCAGAAAGACTTCACACTTACAACTCATTCAAGTACTTTTCAAACAAACACTCAAATGAAAACAAAGAAAACTTAGAAATTTTTGTTATATCTACAATGAAGGGGAATGCCTCTATATATAGATCTGGAGAGGTGGAATTGAAGCTCTTTGAAGTCTGCGGACTTGAATTTGATTTAAGTCCAGAAGGGTCCAGAAAGATTCTTTCTTACTATTTGAGCACAAAATTTTTTTATTGTTCACCTTTCACTGTTTGGACTTTTGTTGGGTTTCTGTAGTGTCGGTGAGCTACTGTTCATGTACTGTAGTAGATTTCTTTTAGGAGAACTGTAGCAGTAACTATAGTTTTACCTGAAAGATTTTGGCATCGTGTCCTTGATGAGCTGGAGTCAATCATGCCAGATAATGGAGCTTTAAGCTGCTGAAGACTTTTTGACTTTTAGTCGATGAGAGGGAGATTTTTAATCTCTGTCGAAAAGATAGTGAGTTCTTTAAGAATCACTGTCGTAGTAGAAGACTAAATTCTTTTAGAACTTAGAAAAAATTCTTTTTTTTTTTAAGAATAAAAAGAGAAAAAAAGAGGAGAAAAATTATAAGTGTCCACGTGGCTTTTTCTTTATGTGACAACTGGTGGCTTGAGACTACTGTTTTAGAGGATATTGAAAAAATATTCTTAAGATTTTGACATGTTAGAGAAGAGATGAGACTTTTTAGGAAGGTGTGTTTTTGGAGGAGTGAAGAGAGAGAATTGTGATAGAATCCTTAGTGGATCAAATATGGTTTCTTCTTATTTAGAGAAGAGAGAGAGAGAGAGGGGGGATTTGGGAAAATAAAAAAGCCTGAGAGACTATCAACATGGATGAGAGAGAAAAGTGGTTTAAGGCTAGTGTTAATACATAAGGGTTTTTGCCAAATTGGTTCAATATTTTGCCAAAATTGCCAGATAATGAGGTAAAATTAATTAGTGGCAAAATTGGTTTTTGGTGATGTCTAATTACTTTTTTAACCCTAAATCGATTATACAATAAAATAGGAAACCGGATCCCATTCCCGTATATTTTTGTTATTGGGTTCTCAAATTGGTTTTAACAATCAGCACCTAAAGGTTCTCAACGGTATCAGCACCTTCAAAAAATAACATGGCAATGGTACCACATCAAAAAGCCAAAGCAACATGAGTTTTCCATTCATTACACTCTAAAAACATCATCTCAACACTCACTTAATGCAAAATAAATCTTGAAGATGCCAAGTTACTAAATTGGTAAAGTCTTGGACTTTTATACCACACCCATCATCACCTCCAAAACATTTGTAAAGCTTTTATATAGATTCTCCAAAATAGAGAAGAAGAAATAGGTGGAGAAGGAAACCAGGAGTAGTGGTAAGAGATAGAGAACAATTACTAAATCGGTGAAGATGGAATAGGATAAAGAGAGATTTGTGGGTTAGGAGTATAAACGAAAAAATTTAAATTTATTAACTGTTAACTATCTCATTCTTTCCAATTTTAATCCTTAAAAAACTGATTTGGCCACTAATTAATTTTACCTCATTATTTGGCAATTTTACCAAAATATTGAACTGATTTGGGAAAAATCCCTTATATATATATCACCAAATTTCGAGCCATTTATTTATTTGGCTTGAAACTCAATATACAAATTACCCAGCCATTTTGGAGGCTGGTTTATTATTTTTATGGTGGGGACTAATACTCCAAATCCTTGTGAAGGATTTGTTAATTATTGTCTTTTGATGGGCACACCTCTGATTAACTTCAAGTTTCATAACTTGTAAAAAAGATGAGAAGAAGTTGCATAAAATAAAAAAAGGAGAGAGGGAGAAGAAGATGAACTCTTTGATTTTATTGACATAAATATGGGGATACTAACTTTGCTTTTGATTACAAATAAGTTTTATATTACCTTGCCATGGACATCTTCAACATCAAGCTTTTATGATATCTTCCTTGGAGGGATTTGTAGAGGTATGTGGACTTGCTGCCTTCTTTGGAAGAAAGAAACTTGCTAAACTTGTAGAACTTGAAAAGGATGGTGGGAAGTAGAACTTACCCAGATTGGAGAGCAATGCTTGCCTTTGCTTGTGAGCTTGTGGAGGGTTCAAAGAGTTATATTTTCATGCTCTTTAGAGTTATTTATAGATGCAAAAATGAGCTGAAGAAGAGTCCATGTTGAAGACAAACTCTTCTTTTCTTTTGGAGTTCTACTTGAAGTAGGAATGTATCTTCCTTCTTTCTTATACTATTGGTGTTTCTTCTATGTAAGATTGCACCTCCTTTATTCTCCTAGGTGGTTAAGGAGTCCATAGGTGTTGTGGCTGTACAAAACAACCACCATTGAAGGCGTTTGAATTGTATTGGGAATTCTAGTTTTGAAGTGCACAAATAGGGGAACATGTTATTCGCGAGCACTGGTGGAGGCGAATAAGAAATTTTAGTGCCCATTCACAAAGACCATTCCTAGGTGAATGAGCAAAATAAAGGCTCATTCGCGAGAGGCAAAAGTGGGTGAATGGTTGATCTTATATTATTCACAAATTTTGCATTTCAACAGTTGCTGTAATACTCAAGATTTTCTTATCCATTTTCATTATTTCTATGTCCTTATGATAGAATTACAGACCTAAAAACATAGGGAAACTTGGAAATTAGATGAAAAATAGTAAATCTGATAATTTTATTATGAAAAATATATCAAAAGAAAGGTCTCGAAGCCTAGAGTACAACACAACAAATGGTTCAAAAAACGGAGTTCTATAAAAAAAGTTAGAGCCATTTTAGTCTAGTGGCAAAATTATAAATAATTCAAAATGTTCTAAAATCGTGATTAATGCAAAAATCGTCTTTTATTTTTTTGGGACACCTCCTATATCTATAAGAACGACCTAAACTCAAACTCAAACCCTAGAAACCCATTAGAACCAAGGAAGGAAGAGAAAAGAAAGGATTTTTGATAATTGCTTAAAATTGCATAATTATCATAATCAAAATGAGCATTATCACATTTATTTTATGTATATTTATATT
>JAOXJP010023659.1:0-17167 GCA_025762735.1 Platanus orientalis
GTCTGGTGAGGGTTAGATGTACACAGCCTTACCCCTGCAAGCAGAGAGACTGTTTCTGTGACTTGAACCCGTGACGCCCAGGTCCCCAAGTCATACCCTATCAATATTTTGGTCATAACTTTCCCAAATCACATCGAATTCTCAAGATCTTGGTCTCATTGGAAAGGTGACTGAATAACCTTTCAAATGGATCCAAAATCAGACCAAACAAATAAGTTTTGACATTCCAAAATAGGGCCTAAAGCAAAAAAAATAAACAGGAATAGTTCTTTCACTTTCTTTAAAATAAAATAAAACCTAGTCTATTTGGAAATTTTAAATAAAAAAAAAAAACCTTAAACTGACTAACAAGAAACTAACCTAGATTAACCAAAAATTGACCAAATAAAAAAATGTTAAATAAAAATTTAAAATCCAAAATTCCTAAAATACCCCTGCATACCCATCAAATCTGAATATGGGCTATTTCTTGTCCTGCATCATATGCTCTATGTTTCAGGAGTTAAAGAAAGGTAAAGAAACAAAGCCTATGATATTCCATCAATATCAGGCAGCAGGCAAAGAAGTTATGCTATCTTCCATAGAACTAAATGCAGAATTCTTAGAACTGATTAGAAGGGTTGTGAGCATCATATCATAAAATAATGTAAAATAAATAATGTCAGATAAGTTAAATTTTCCTATGTACTATTTCCAATCATAGGTAGTACAATAGTATAGATATGACAATATACTATAACACTAACTGACTCTAATGACTGCACTATAACAGTCTGCTAGAGTACGTTTGAAGGTGCAAGCTCTTATTTCCAAATAGGTGTTGATTCTCAAAGACATTAAATGTGAAGACTTTGACATAAGCTGGCTGAGTATTATAGCCTGAAGTTGCCTTTTTTGTACAGTCACTAAACACTTGAAGAGCTTTGCTTCCCTTCATTTTTTTTTTTTTTTTTCGGTGAATTTTTTTTTTCTGGTTTATGGGAGTAGTCCCTTCCCATTCCTTTTGTGTATCTTTCTATACTTTTTATATCATCAGTACAAACAAAATTGTACTTGAAAAAGAAAAAAACTGAGTGTAGAGCTTGTTTAGTTTTTCTTTTCGCCATTTCTTATTGAATAAAGAAAATTGGAGAAGTTAAAAAATAAAAAATAAAAAATAGATCTTTACCAAAATTCAAGAAGGAATATAGGCAAGAATTCTCTATTTACAACCTTTTCTAGCAAAAGCGCCAGCTAATTCACTGGCATATCTACAAGTCTGATAAAGAACCAACCCTCCCTGCCCCCCCCCCCAGTATGAAAAGAAAAGGAAAAAAAAAAGATCTTTAGTAGAATTCAAGAAGGAATATATGCAAGAATTCTCTATTTACGACCTTTTCTGGCCAAAGTGCCAGCTGATTCACTGGTGTATCTACAAGTCTGATAACCCCCCGCCCTGAGTATGAGAAAACTAAAGGAAAAGCACTTGCTAAGGTTGAAATCTGGTATCTCAATTCGTAAGAGGCAAAATAAGATTCATAAGATGATTTGAAAGATTGTTTGAAGATGTAGTTATGAAAATATGTTCATGGTCATTCCTCTCTATCATTTTTTATAGATTTTATGCAAACCTTTTAGTTTCTCATTGGAATCATAACTATCCCATGCAAGTGCTGACAACAGGCACTTACAGAAATTTATGAGAATTTCATTTGTGATAAACATATGATTGGAAGATGGTGGAGAAATTTTGTAAAATACTTTCACATTATTACTGATATATAATTTTTGTTAAAAATTAAAACAGTGTCAAGCTCATGCTATTGCTTTCCTTAAAGCAAAATGCTGCATCTGAGACTCAAGGATATTGTTTGAGGTGACCAGCTACAATTTTAACATGTATGCACGGCCAGAAGATATGGCCTTTAATAAGAATGGAATAGCTAAACAGGAGTTAAAAAGCCAACCTCAGAGAGTTGGGTGGGACAACATTTGGATGATGATGATGGTGATACAGAAACACACAGAGACTGGTGATAAAATTCAGAAAATAAGTCTGTTTATTAATAATAAGATCTGTGTTAGCATGGATCTGAGGAGCTCTGCAGTCTTTATCGAGGACCATAGATCCAAAAGCAAGGGTTTATTACTCCTGCATGTTGGTCTCCAATCTACCCAAAGATTTTCCTAACAAATGTAGAAGCATATAATAACAGACAGGATATAAGCAACCGGGATTTCAGACTACTATATTAGGATAAGCAGTGAAATGGATTTAACAGAGTATTAACAACTATGCTCCATAGTAATCTATGCATTACACTTTTACTTCTGATACATAAGAGAGTATAATAATAACAAGGAAGAGAAAAAAGATATCATAAGATGTATTTTTTTTATGACCTAAATCTTATGGAACAATGATAGAAAGATACCTGCAAACTCGCTAAAACAGATGCAGCATTCATGTAAGTTACGAAGAAAAATTTCAAGGCACTTCTCATCATTGTAACTCATCATTGAAGGAATATCAACATCTGAGGATAAACTGCCTGAAATTGCACGCCTATCTACGGTATCTGGCATGTCATAGGGGCCAAGGATTATTTCATTATTAAAACCTAGGCAAGAAAGAGAAGAATCATGTAGCCATTGCACCCATTGGTATATAACCTCCTGCCCTGGTTGATCCATCCATATAGAATCCAGAATCCGGCAAAGACTAGAAATCCTAATGGAATTCAACCACTGAACAGAGATGATAAAATAAGGAGGAAGATGGCTCGGGTATGATTTGGGTAATAAACATGTCAAAACAATCGGGGGGAGATATTGAACTTTGAAGGTGTATGAGAACTCATCCGAAGTGTCAGTTCCGGTCATAGGGTCACTGGATTTTCTTCCAAATTTGAACTTTTCACTCGATGAATTAAGCTTTGCAGATATGGCAAGTTCATCAGGAGCTTCAATATGAATATGTATCTGCGAAACAACAAACAGGCATCAGATTCAATTCTTCTTTACACACCTGATATAGAGTTTATTATTTGTTACTAAACCTGAAAAGATCGTAGGCCTGTCATTTTGCAAAGGATAAAAGCACTGTCCCCATATATGGATTCCATTGCCAGTAGCTGCAAGGCACAGATTAAAGATAAGTAGAGAGCAGTAATAGTTTGTGTACCTGATAGAACCCAATGTATAACTTAGTCCACAATTCTTGCATGATGCATTCACTGAATCAGGTCAAAAAATTGACAAACAAATTTGTCCAATTAAAAATTGTACATAGCTTTTTTCCATAAGAAATTAATAAAGAGAGAAAGAGAGAGAGAGAGAGAGAGAGAACAAAAGAAGAGCAGTAACAACAACAACAAAGCCTTATGCCAACATCTAGAAGTCAGCTACATGAATCTTGTTCTGCCATCCCACTCAATGCAGGGCCGGCCTTATCTGCTGTTAAATAGCAAGCACCCATATCTTTCCTCACTACTTCAACCCAAGTCAATTGTGGCCTTCCAATTGTCCTTTTCACACCTTCAACTTGCATCATCTCACTCGTCCTACTGGTGCAGTTATTGGCCTTTGTTGCACAGGACCAAACCATCTCAATCCTCATCTTATCACCTACGGGTGATACACCTAAGCTTCCATAAATGGATTCATTTTTAAATATTTTTAAAACAAAAGAACAGTACGAGAAGAATGAACACCGACATACCAAATCTAAGGTAGATTCTAGGATCATGCTACCTATACATATCAACATCATAAAAGCATCCTAAAATGACTGATTCATTTTATTTTTGGTAGTAGTGTCTGAAAGTGTGCCATTCTTGATAAGTTTCATGTAGATGTTATATTTTAGACTTCAACAAAGTGAGGGAGGATCTTCCTTCTATTAAAGGTCATCAACCCTCCCAAAGATGGAGGCATTTTGTTGGACTGTGACACTAGACAAAATATTAATAACGAGACACCCTCTTCAACATATAATCTCTTTCCAAATATATACATGAGACACAAGGGAATGACATAGACAAAAAAGTAGTGTTCCCGTAATTTTCTTAACCTTAATTTCAGCGATCACAAAATGCCCGTTTCGCTCAATTTTGGTATTATTAAAAAGGTTATTCAGTTAACTTTTCAACGAGACCAAGAACTCACAAATCCAATGTGATCTAGGAGAGTAATGACCAAAATACTCGTAGGATATAACGGTTTAGTCAGTCAAAGGAGAAAAATTATTACATTTCTCCAAGGAATTACTAGTGTAAGCCTATATAAAGGCATAAAAATAAAATTTTGATTCACAGTGGTTGCTTCTTTTCTCTTTATAAAGTTGATGGGGACATCATGCCACGTGGCAGTCCTAGGGTGTACCAGCATAGAAAAAAGCTGACCCTTTGGATCGAGTAAGGAGACCAGAGAGAGCCACATGTCGATTGGGCCCACTTCCTTTCTTTGTGGGATCCATGTGTGAGAACTCTTGATGGAGACATGTTGGGGAGAGCTTATAGAGTACTTATGTTTCTGTTTATTTGAGTCTTATGGGAGTTTATTTGTTTATTTCATGCTTTTCATTAATTATTAGAGTAGGGACATGCAAGGCATTTTAGTTTTTTATAGAAGCATGCTTGGTTTTATGTATTAGAGCCCAATTTATGGGCTGGTCAACCACTCCTACAGAGGAGACCAATTTAGTTGTTTCTTTAACTTCAATTTTTTGACGTAAAAGAGGGGGGAGGGGCGGCTAGGAGTCGTGGGTTTAAAAGGGAGACCCTTTCCCTTCAATTAATCAATGAATTTTATGATATTTTCCTGGTTATTGGAGCTGCACATGAGTAGTTCTCTTGTCTTCCAAGTTTTGCTGCAACTTGGCTTTGGTTGGTAACTTACAAAGAATGTTAGTTGGTGATTTCTCACTCAAGCAATCATATTCTTTCTCCTACCATCTTCTTCTCCTTCTTTATTTTTCGGGTTTTCTCTCCATTAAAGCTTGCTACCCATACCCAGAATCCTACAGTCCATCAACCTTCTTCTTCCATCTTCATTACCCAACCTCCATACTTTTTTTTTTCTTTTGACGAATGAAAACTTTATTGATAACGGGGACAAGGCATCCCAAAGAATGAGAAACTTACAACCAAAAGAACTCGGCCCAACACAAGGAGGAACTCAACCTAAGAAACTAGCAATGGTGGCACCCGATTATCACCTCTCAATCTCTCTTAATAACAGCTGGCGTTAATAGATCACAATCTTTACATTGAGTGACCCATAAGAGAATGAGATCTTTGGCCCTTTGGTAGACTCTAAAAGAAGGCTCCGCATACCCCTCAAAAATCCTTCAATTCATTTCCAACCATATAGACCAACACACTGCCGTAGAAACCAATTTCCAAATCCATTTTCCTCTTACTAAAAAGGCCTTGCCTTTCCAAGAAAGAAGAAGGGAATGCAAATCTGCAAGGAAAACCCACCTTACCCCAAAATCCCTAAGGATCCCAAACCAAACCTCCCAAGCAAAGGGACAATGCACTAAAATGTGCAAAGCAGACTCCCCATCCGCCTTGCAGAGACAGCAATGATTTAGTCAAAATGAGACCCTTCCTTCTAAGCAAATCAATCGTCTGAATTCTGCCCAAAGAACCAATTCACATAATGAATTGAACCTTTAGGGGAACCAGATGGCTTTCCATGGGCTTAGGTTGGCCGCATATCTACCAAAGAGAAGGGCACATGATCGCACACTGAAAAGACCATCAGGAGAAGTTACCCACACTTTCCTGTCATCCTCTTCAATTTTTAATTCTACCGATTCGAGCCTACCAAGAAGAGCCACAATATCCTGCACTTCTCAATCAAACACTTGTCTCCTAAGAATAGGGTGCTAGGAAGGAGGATTAGAACAAAAGTCCAAATAATCCTGAACAAGAGCATCGGGGTCAACTGCCAAAGAGAAAACTGATGGATACACCCTCTGAAGCGGATTCTCGTCACACCATTTATCCTTCCAAAATTTGGTTTTCGAGCTGTTTCCTATGATCATCCTCAACTCACCTTCGAAATCCCCAAACAACCTCATAATGCCCTTCCAGGGGCTCAGACCATATGGACCTCGAGTGGGGCAAGGGTCCCCATTAGGAAGAACACCATGACGAGAGACAACCACCTTCCTCTAAATACTATTAACTTCCCTCCCAAAACTCCACAACCATTTACCAATGAGAGCATTATTCATCACTTCCATACTACACAAACCCAATCCCCTTTTAGATTTAAGAGAACACACTCTGTCCTAGGCCACCAAATGAAGCCCCTTATCATTATCACCCCTTTTCCACAAGAAATCCCTTTGAAGCTTCTCCAATTGAAGAGCCACTTGAGTAGGAATGACAAAAAGGGACAAAAAGTACACTGGAATGCTAACCAACACCGCCTTAATGAAAGTGACTCTCCCGCCACTAGAAAGATATTGAATTTTCCAGTCGGCCAGTTTCTAGTGCATCCTGTCCACCACTAGATCCCAGGCACTCCTATTCTTGAAACAAGTCCCTAATGGGAGACCCAAGTTCCCTTTTGATACCAAACTTAATCTCTCACATCCATACCTTAATCCCCATCCTCAAAGCCTTAACCCATGCCTCTTAACCAGCCGGCTATACATAAACCCATCCCTTTTTCATCCTTTTCATTAATTTCCTACTAAAATCCCATCTTCAATAACCCACACACCTGCAGCCAAACTTAACCCTTGTGTTTTGGGGTTTTCTTCATAGGAAATCAAATTCCCTAATCCATATATACATGAGGCCAGGTTATCCTCATTGGTTCTTGATGTTTCTTGTTGTTCTATGCCATCTAATCAATACCCTTATCTCTTTGAACCATAAGATAGCCTTGGAATTACATCTTGCTTGGAATTTGAAGAAATCAACAAGCCAATACTTGAATGCATCCTGTTGTGTGGGTATTTCTGCATACAAGGTGTTTGAAGAAAGGCATAATTGTCGCTGAATTGAGATCATTGCGAGCTACTTGCTGCTGATTGATTGGAGTCCACTGAGCTAGAGGTTGATCACTTAAGACTTGTTGTACAAGTTTTCTCAGGCTGATCACTCAAATAATTATGGTTGTACAAGTTTTCTCAGGTATATACACATATTCCTATCTCCCACTATAACTAGTCAACCTAAGGTCCCATACCACATGACAGCAGTCTGGTTTTTTTATAATCACCCATAATTACCAGAGCAAGAAGCGAAAGGGGGAAGTACTGCGAAAGCAAGAAGCGGGAAGTGAGGCTCAATAAATCCTTGTGAAGTGAGAAGCGAAAAATGATAATAATGTAAATAACTATAAGTTATAATCAATAATTTTAACTACAATATAATAAAGTGAATAAACTTTAAAAAGTACAAACAAACCTAAAAGCTATATTATGTAAGTACAAAGAATCATGACATAAAAATTAATATGTAAATCATTTGTTATAAGCATGGCAAACCATATCTTAGATTTTACTATACATAAGATTTTGTGTAGATAACTTACATCTTAGAGTTAGACTATAGAAGACCTTGTATAAAAACCATCAAATTTGAATCGTTTTTTATTGGATTGAAATAAAATAATATAAACAATAAATTCAATACTAAATCTTTTTTTTACAATATCATTACTAAATCTCAAAGATAATATTTTATTCAATGCTAGCAGCATAGGATTTACATTAAATAAAATATGGATCACTTCCTAGTCGATTCTTCATATGATTCTACGTGCTTCTCCAAAGGCTTCTACTCGTTTTCCTAAATAGCTTTCACTTGTTTCACCATGTTTCCCACGTTTGGGAAGCGCACTTCCCACTACTTAGGAAAACGGAATGGAATTAACTTCCCAAGCAAGTTTCATAGGAAGTGAGTTTCCCACCTTGTAACAAGCTTCCCTACAACTATATAATCACCCATCAGCCTTTTTTTTACCTTATTATTAACATCAGCCAACTGTACTACCTCTGCTACTTTCCCTCGCTTTAAGACTCATAAACTCAGTGGTATGCTTGCTGCCAACAGCACACCCGAACTGGCCTTCTATGTCCATACAAAGTGTGTTTTGAATCCCTTAGGTCTTTATTTGAATGTATGTTAATCTCTAAATCTGAATGTGAATTCATAATACATGGTATAGAGGAGCTCTTTATCTGAATTTTTATATGTTCTATCCTTCTACTTGAGTTGCATCCATTAATGATTGTATTCTAGGATCTTGAAGTGCACTTGAAATTGAATATGAATCTTGTTTATAATTAAAGATTGCTAAAGACAATCAACTTGGATCTCTATTACATTGAATTTCACCTACATGTTACATCAAATGTGCTGCAACGAAAACTCCTAATATCAATTGTAGCTAATATTAAACCTAATTTCCCGGTTGTAGTTGACTTATTAGAACCATAATCAGAGATGTAGCTGATTGGTTCCTCTCATTTTCTTCTTATTTTCTGATTTCTTTTTCTTCATGGGTATTAAATTTCAATCCAAGGGGAATGGGTGGATGTTCGAAGCTTATACGAAACGATTCTATTGCAGTGCTTCACCATCATCAGCTTTGCAATCAAGTAAGTTTTGTGTGGTTGAGATTTTATTAAGTATGATTATTCTGTTGTACAGAAATTCTGCCAGAACCATCATTCTTGTTAAAATTAGGGATTAGACTTATTGGCAATATCTTGAATTTGGAGAGAGATAGTTATGCGGGAGCATATAGTGTGAAGAAGAAGAAAATGGAGGACCATGGATAGTCCCTACGTTTTGTACTAGTAGTTAGGGTAGTTTTAAGTGTCTTTTTTTTAATTGAAATAAGGCCTCTTTAATGGCCAAGGAGTTTTCTAGAAATTTTTAGTCTTTAGGGAGTCATGTAATAATTAAAAGTTGTCTTAGTGTAGGATTTTAGTGGAGCACGACTAGCACTCTTTTATGAATTATTTGACTGTTAAAAACAGCCACAAGAGGGGCCCACGTGTTGGACATGCAGCCAAATTGGAAGCCTCTTTTGGACTATTGAAAGTCAAACAAAGGGGCCCACATACAGCTGGTCGACAGTCCCCTAATAACTCCATATTTTCGAGAACAATTTTGATTCTTGTGGGGCCCTTGTTGACTAGAGAAACAGCCTCATTAGTTAGTATTTTATTAGAAGATTTCAAAGGATCTTGTGGGGCCTAATGACTTGACCAACAAGCCAAGAAATTATGGCAACCAAAGGGTCCATAATTTAGAAGATTCTTATTAATTTAGAAGTGTTGGGATAAGGCTGTTTGTTGTTGTTGTTTAGAAATAGGAAATATGTGTCCTAGAATATAGGGATTTTTCATTTTATTTTATTCTCATTGTAAGCCTATTTAAGACCCCAATTTTCGCAATTCAGTTGAAAGATGTTCAAAATTAATTGAATACACATGGTGATTTTTTTTTTTTTTTTGGGTTGTGGGCCATGATCTCTCTCCCCTGTTTGGGTAGAGTCGTTGGACTCCCCTCTTCTCTCCTCCTCCTTCATCCTCAACGAGAAAGTCTCTTGCTCCTCCTATCTTAATCTCTTCTTCTCTTTCCTCTCTTCTCTTCTAGCCTTCTTCTCTATTATTTACCCACTGTTTTACTCATTTAACAGTTCTTATATCAGTCCTAAACCTCATCCTATTCTACCCCTTAATAGCTCCCTTTCTATCCCCCATTCAGTCCCACAATTAGCCTCTGATCTTCCCAGATCAGAACCTTAAAAACCAGCCCTTTCCAGCCCACTGACATGACCCATTTTGTCCCCATACTTAACCCCAATCTGTCCCAAAATAGTCTCGGTTTCAGACTTCTAACAGCCCTTCTTTAGTCCTATAAACAGTTCGCTGTTTGGCCCTTAAATCAGTCAGCAAACAGCCCTTATTCTGTCTTCTGACTTGAACCTATTTTGCCAGCATACAGTGCCAGACCTGACCCAAAATCTGTACACCTTAAACCTACTGTCGAATCCCAATTCAGCTCTAAATTGGAGCCTAGACCCGTACTTGATTTCAACCTTAACAGTACCTCTACTCAGGCCCATAATCAGCCTACTGTTAGCCTCTTATCAGCCCACGTTACACACCTAGTTGTATCAATAATTCAGCCTCATCTCTCCTCTATTTCCCTGCAGAAAAACAGCCCATTCCTTGGCTGATTCTACATCAGATAGTAGACCCATAGACCTACTTGGCTATTTTTCCCTGGAATTGTGTGTTGGTTTACATAGACTAAGTGTGGTTTCTAGCCTAGTCGACCAGGCAAATTTTCAGACCAGAATTTTAGTTTGTATCATCTTTGTTTCACTGATTTATTTGATCATATAGTGTAGAAAACCATAATTACTTTATTAGTTTTAAATGTGGACCCATTACCCACAAGAATCAACAACTCTAGAGGTTTCCTTGCATCATGTTATCTATATAATCATCATTTAGGTGTATTGGCATTTAAACATTGACTGTATTTATTTATTTCTTTGTTGATAACAATATAAAAATACTAATGAAGGTTACATATAAGGCTTATACAGAAAAAGGCAGAGGTCTGATAGAAGGCTTGAAAAGCCAGCAGTGACAAGGTTACATATTTGCAAAACACCCTCCCAAGTCCCCCAGTCACAAAACAGAATGGAATGGTGGAACGGGATTCATTTAGCCGACTCCAAATAGCTGTGATAAGGATCTGTTGACTGGAGTTAAGTTGCTCAGTCTGTTATGAACCTTCCATGCTGGCTTCTTTAGTCACTTCCCCACAATCTGGTTTTTTCTTCTAGCATTTCCGAGCCCAGGAAAGAACTTGTAGTTATGATCCCCTCCTTAATCCATCTATATCTAGTTTTGGTAGCCAACATACCTCTTAATTCTTTAGTATTGTCTCAACTTGCCCTTAAATCTTCTCAATTCCACCAATTCCTCCTCGAAGGCCTTGAATTCCTCTATCTTGTCAAATATGTCCAATTCTTCCAAGATCTTAGCTTCTTTTCTTTCAAAAAACCAAAACTACTGTTTTCCATTCCCAATTGCTGTTAGAAATGAAATTTGGTCATCATCCTATTTCCAACCATTCTTCATATGTCTCGTTATCTCATTCAAATCGTACCTTTGTTCCCACCTTGTTTTCTATTTTTGTTTGTTCTCAACCAAAAATGGGGAGAAGTTATGTGTAAAGAGATGTGAACATCACCTAGGAGTTAGTGGACTTGCCAAAAAGAAAAGAACCAGTAGGTTGCAAGTAGGTTTCTACAGCAAAGTATAAAGCACCGCTCAGTCAAAAGTTACAAAGCGAGACTTCTTGCCAAGGGGTACACACAGACTTATGGAATTGACTACAAGGAGACCTTAGCTCTTGTAGCTAAGATGAATTTTGGGCGGTTTTGTTGTTTTTAGCTGCTAATCAAAATTTACCCCTTCAATAGTTTGATGTAAAGAAAGTGTTTCTTCATAGGTACTTGGAGGAATAGGTCCACAAGAAGGTTTGTGATGCAAGATAATCAGCAAGGAGAAAGGCTGATTTCTCTGCAGAATTTTTTTGGATGAAATAGGCTCTCGGGTAGGTTTAAGTATGGAATACAGCATGCTGTTTTGGCTCTGCAACCAGGTCAATTCAAGGCTGAACTTAAAGGAAACATGTGGGGTTTAACAGTCAACAGAGATAAGGCTGAATTTGTATGGCTGATTATGCCCAAACCTGGATTGATTTGTTGCTACTCTGAGAGCTGATTAAACGGCTAAATCGAGGACTGAATAGGGTTCAGAATTGGAGCAAAATCTGATGGAAATCAGGGCTGAATAGGCTTCAGGTCTAGGGAAAGTTAAGGCCACGACAGGGTAGTAGAATAGGGGCTGTATTTAGGATCAGATCTATGACAGATCTAGTCCTAGGTTTGGGACTGATTCAAGGTACAGAAAGGATCTTTTCCTGGCCGAAACAAGAGGGAGAATTGAGAGGATTTCGTGGGATTAATCTGGACAGGTTTAAGAGGGGAAAAACAAGGGGGTAACAGGGATAAAACAGGGGCTATTACGTATGCTGTTTCTGCAGGGTCATAGGAAAGAATGAAGGGAGACTTTGGAGTCTTCTTGCAGCAAACTAGATGGAAGAAGATAGTAGGGTTCAAGAAAAGCCTCAAGATGAATCTTGATGGATTTCTTTAACTCAGAAAATCAGAACAGCAGGGGAAAAAAAAACAAAAAGAGGAGGAAGAAAGAAGAATGAAAGGAGAAGAGAAAGTTAAGAAAGCTTACTCGTTAAAGCTGAAGAAAGAGGAGGAGAAAAAATAGGGAGATCCATGATCTCTACCTAAGAATAGAGGAGAGAAAAAACCATTGGGTCGCAACCCACATGCACACACGATCACTTTAACTTTCCATCATCAATAACTGAATTTTTATTGCTAATCGTATGGCCTATAAATAGGCTTTACAAAGTTGCAAAACAATAGAATCCTGATTCTAATAAACTCCCTACATTCAAAGTCTTATACATTGAACAAACTTTCCAAATCCTAACTTTCCTAAACTTCTAAACATAAAAGATTACCCAAAAAGATAAAGATTCTACTAATAAAACTCCTGAAGACTCTAGGATTTCGTTAATTGGTCGATT
The DNA here is from genome assembly GCA_025762735.1 of Platanus orientalis. Taxonomy (NCBI): domain Eukaryota; kingdom Viridiplantae; phylum Streptophyta; class Magnoliopsida; order Proteales; family Platanaceae; genus Platanus; species Platanus orientalis. The sequence continues at coordinate 12,648 of JAOXJP010023659.1, forward strand.
ACTGACCTTAAGGCAGGTTGGGTTAATGTTGTCAAAAAATGACAGCTTTTTTTGTTCTCTTGTAGATCTATGTATGGCGCTCTGAGCCCTCCAGCTGTGTCTTCCTATTTGAGCGTGTGTGTGTGTGGAACAACCTTATTCCGTAGAAGGTATCGTTCATCTTGTGGGAGTTGTGGTGGGAAAGGGCGCCAACAATAGACAAGTTGATTTCGAGGGGGATGATAATTCTGAATCGGTGTTGTGCAGGAGTATGTGGCTTTTGATCCCGTTTGCAATATGCTGGGTCATTTGGGAGGAGAGAAATGGGAGAATGTTTGAGAACAAATCCCAAGTAGGCCGCATCATTATCGACACCATTTTGTCCAGGATCTATGACTGGTCGTTCATTAATCGGGAGCAGCCGTCGTTTCGTTCTTGGATCTTCAGCTGGGACTCTCTCATTTTTTAGCCCCTTTGGTTTTGTATCTTGGTTCCTTCTTGTTTTTTTTTTGGTGTCTGGGTGTTAGCATTTCTCATGCTGCTTGCTTTTTTGCTGCTTAATTAATGAAATTATCTTATCTCTTCAAAAAAAAAAAAAATTTGGCTTTGGGGGATGCCTCATCCCCTCTTTTTTCAATAAAGTTTTCTTTATCAAAAAAAAAACCTCTAGGATTCCTTGGAGATGTTGACCACACAAAATGGGTCCCACCTCTTGACTTTTCAAAGTCCTGAAGTTACCCAATCACCTACCTGTACGACCAGCTCTTGTGGACCCCTTTTCTTTTGAAATTTTATTAGTCAAAAGACCCAAAAAGAGGGATGGTTGTGCACACTTAAACTCCCTAAAACCTTGGCAATTTTTGCCTTATTTCACTCAACCCCCTAACACATAAATCAACTCTAAAAAAACCAAAAAATTACAGCACTTTGAACCTTGTCGCCCTATGAAGAGGTACATACATTAACCTCATAAAATTGGCTGCATCAATTTGCTCCAGCTTTAAATTCACTACAACCAGTGGGAAGTGAAAAAGCCAATGAAAACTTTAAGTCGGTTGAAGCAATCGCCCAGAGCATGGATTGAAAGATTCAGTAGAGCAACATTGAAGTATGACTATAGGCAAACTAAGGAAAATTATACATTTTGTATCAAACACAATCAAGAAAAAGTCACTACCCTTATTGTGTACGTTGATGATATTGTAATGACAAGCAATGATCAAGAAGAGACATAAAGGCTGAAGAGTTAGTTGGCAAAAGAATTTGAGATTAAGGATTTAAGGGAGTTAAAAGTATTTTCTTGGGATACAAGTTGCTAGATCCAAGAAAGGAATATTTGTCTCACAAAGAAAAGCATGTCCTTGATCTTCTGAAGGAAACAGGTATGTTGGAACAACATCAAAAACTAGGAGAAGATGGTGTCCATTCCCTAATTGATGCCGACAGATATTAAAGACTAGTTGGGAAACTAATGTACCTTAAACTCACTCATCCAGCACTCATCCAGATATTGCATATGCCATGACTATGGTAAGTTGGTTCATGCATGTTCCAAAGGCCACACACTTGGAAGCGGCTTATTGGATTCTCCAATATCTAAAATCATCATTTGGAAAAGGTGTTTTGTTTGCTCAACATGATCACATGAGGATAGAAGCTATAATGATGCTGAGTAGCCTGGCTTTGTGACAGATAAGATATCTACTTCAGGTATTGCACCTTTGTTTGTAGGAACCTTGTTACCTAGCAGAGTAAAAAGCAACTTGTAGTTGCTAGTCCAATGTTGAACCTAAGTTTAGATTAATGACTCACAGTGTATGTGAGATTCTATGGTTGAAAATCTTATTAAAGGAATTACATATCGTCACCACTATTCTTATGAGGTTATATTGTGACAATAAGAAAATCATCAGTATCGCACAAAATCTTGTGCAACATGATAGAACTAAACATATAGGTAGGCCAGTACTTCATCAAGGATAAACTGAACCTCTGTATATGTTTGCACTCTATGTGAAGACTAGTGAAGTGGTGATCAACTTGCTAATGCCTTGACAAAAGGAATCAGTAATTCCCATTTTCAGGTCATCTTGGGCTAGCTAGGCGTGTGTGATATATATGCACCAGCTTGAAGAGGAGTGTTGAGAGTTTCATTAAGTCGTTATCAGGGGAAATATTGTCATTATGTATATGTGAGACACAATGGACTTCATTTGTATTGTAGATGGTAGATCTATCATTCTTTATATATATAAGATATTGATGGAGAGACAAAATTGAATGTGCTCTCTCTCCCTTTCAATTATTCTTTTCCTACTTTATCTTCTTCCTCTCTTACAAACCTTAACCCTATCAATCTCAAGCAACAACAATACACATAGCATATTATCGTTGTACATGACATATTGAATCCCTATAAGAACACTACCTGTACAGTAGAGACATTGGAAGCAGGAAAGACCCCTGCAATGTTCTGGTTACACCAGTTCAAAGGAATCAAATCCATTTAATTACAAGGCATCCCATTAAAATTCAATTCGGGTGAGAAAAAAAGTTTGCAAAATCATGTCATCTCGTTTTGTCTGTCAATAATGTATATGGCATTATTGAAACCACTACCACAGAACTCCAACACTGCCACATAAAATTTTATTCTCTCACAGCTCAGTACTCACATTTTTCCTCCAAAGTGGATCCTCACTTCTCAGTTACAGATGAGGGTATGACTCCAACAGCAACATAACACCTTCTTTCTTTCTTTCTTTCTTTCTTTCTTTCTCTTTTTCTTTTTCTTTTCTTTTTTTTTTTTTCTTTTTTTTTGAGAATAATGAATCTTCTACCCATTTCAGAAATCTGTTCAACAGCCATGTCAACACAATGATGTTGGGTTATTGTGAAGGTTTAACATTCACACAAATAATAATAAATAAATAAATAATGGGTTCAATTTTTTGAGTGATCTGCCATGGTGGAGAAGATACTGATGAAGTGAGATGCAGTAAAAGATGAAAGGACACAGGTGGATTTCTGGCATAGGGTGATGGTTAGCTGCCAACTAACTGGCAGAAAGGAGAGTGGTGTTTCCATGGCTGTTGGAGCCTGAGAATGATTGGGGATAGTCAGAAGATGACACCCCACTAGCACTCATTGTGCTTGATGGACTTTCAGAACTAACTCGTACGTTGCATGCTAAAAGGGGATGGAACAGAGTTGATGATGTGTTGCATACTTGCATGCTCTCGATCACAGGCTACTATACACAGATATAATTTCCACATTTGGTTGAATCCGTACTCTAGCTATATTTAGGGCACTCGCCCGCACATAACTGAGAATTAGAAACATCAACCACACCCCTCAACTAATAACTGTATTATTAGCACCAAAATTACCCCTTAATCATAAGTAACTGTTAAACCATGAACAAGACCTCTTCCACTGGGGTCCACGAGGATTCCCAAACCATGGTTCACAGTCCCTGATTAGCACCCTATCTCTTCAAATATCTACAGTTTCTACCAAATGTATGTGGTCTGGTTTCAACTTTCAACTCAAGATTTCCCTTTACAAAGATTCGTGTGCTTAGACTCCAAATATGCCTGAGTATGAACCCTACATAAAACCCCAATTCCAAAACCTTCTTATAACAGGAATGAGAAGCCTCCAAACTAACCCTCTCTCTCTCTCTCTCTCTCTCTCTCTCTCCATACCCTTTTGAAATTCAAAACTCTTCAAGACGTTAGCCATCCATTCATTGGGTACACCATACACGCTACAACAACGTCATTCCAAAGAGACAGAGCTCTCATTGCCTTCAACATCAGCAGACCCATCACCATCCCTGTTGTCAATATCACCAGATCTACTTGAACCGATAGTGTCCTAATGATTCCCCCAACCCTTCACGAGGTTCACTACAGAGCATGGTTCAAAATCTCGCGCAAGACAAGCCATCTCGCACGAGATGTCTTGGTTTCACAGGCTTGCGGCACGAAAGGAGCATGTACAGCGATAATTCAGGCCCTGTACAAGATCTCGCAGGCCGTCTCGCGCACCCATCTCGCGAAATCAGGGTCATTTTGGCCATTTTTTGCTTAAACTATAAGGCAATCCCACGTCTCGCAACGGAAGAACATCCCGTATCGCAGCTATCTAAAATCTTCAAAAATCTTTTCTTTTCTTTTTTTTTTTTTTTTTCAACTTCTTGCTAGATTTAGCTTCTATAGCCTAAATCTAGGACTCCACTTGAGTCCATTTTATTTAAAAAGGGAAATTTGAGCCGGATCAAAGGATTGAACCCAAGAACCCAAATCTCAACAAAAACTTTGGTAAAATCTCTATTTCTTCTCTAATCCTTGTAAATTGTTTATATGTTATACATTTCTGATAGCTCTACACATTCATGGAAAAAATAATAATTTTCGTGAAAAAAAAATTTTGAAAAAATAAAAAAATTAAAGAATATTCAAAAAATTATATGAAATGAGCATTGTTTGGTCTAATTTTTTTATATGGCATACTACATACCATTTTTCACATAA
>JAOXJP010023670.1:0-17166 GCA_025762735.1 Platanus orientalis
TAAAAACACATGGAAAGAGTTAATATATATATATATATATATATATATATATATATATATATATATATATACTTTCTCTCCCTAAGTGATCTTCATAATGGATAAACTGCATTAAATTCCCAACAAAAGTGACATAATGTCTTATTAGTGATTATCAGGGAACTAAAAGCCATATAGAAGTCCAAGCATGACAAATGCAAGGCTTTGACGTCCAACTCGCATGACATGAGAGTCCTTAGTGATAGGCCAAAAATCCCAACGCCACCCACCAAACAAAATGGGGTTAATTGAGGTTTTTGAATATTTGTGCATCCAAACAATGGAATTGCACCTTGGGGGCTGTTTACACAACTAGATTTCAACGTCCTTTTTTTTTCTCTTTTTTATCTTTGGTTTTTCACTAAAAATTAGGTGAACGAATCTTGTGAGAACTGTGAAAACGGCATCAGGGACACATCAGTGCCGAAAAATGACAAGTGCCCCCCAAAAAAGTGCAAATCACTTTATGGTAATGATGCCTCAGCCTCTCTGGTGCTGTTTTCACAGATCTCACGAGATTTGTTTGCACATAATCCAAGCCCTTTTTTTTGTTATAAATTTGAAAAGAAAATTTATCATTTTCCTTCCACTTAACATGTTTTCTGTTTTCTCATTTCAGACAAGAAATCGGATTTGGATCTTCGTGGTTCTGGTGGTAGTTGTGGTGGTGGGAGTATTGGGTCCCATCCTGAGATTTGCTTTATTGATTAGGGTAATTGGTAGCTGCGGCACGTCTCTCTAAAGAAGAGGTCTTGGTTTGAATTCAGCCGTATTTGTTCACTATTATGCGTTATGTGTTGACGTCGTCGTCCTGCACTAAATTGCTAGCACATCTTTAAGCAGAGATAGACGCATGGCATTGCTTCAGAGTCAGTGGCAGCATTTCATATTTCCACAGGTTACTATATTGTATTGACATTTGCCATTCCCACATCATGCAGGGCTTGGATTATGTGAGAACGAATCTCGGTAAGAACCGGAAAAACGGCAGCAGAGAGTCTGATGCATCAGTACCGAAAAGTGATTTGTACTTTTTGGAGAGCACATATCACTTTTTGGCGGTGATGTGTCCGTACCCTGATGTCCTTTTCCCTAATTTTTAGTGCATCATGCAAGGCAGAGCCGTATCCTCTGCGCTGCATTGTGGTGAGCCACAGTAAGCTCCAAAGACGGGCCCTGCATTGTGGTGAGCCACAGTAAGCTCCAAACACGGGCCCCCTTTGGGTGAGTCCCCCTTTGTGTTTGGGACTCACCGAGGTTCATCACAAGGTGACGCAGAAGATACGAGTCTAAGGCAAGGCTACCGATAATGTGGCAACGGATCTGAGTGGCCTAAAAAACGATTTTTTTAGGTACAAGTAATTGCTGGTATATATTCGATGTGTTGTGCTAGTCCATGGCAACCTCTACTTATGAAATAAATTCCAGCCCAATAACATTTTACCGGAGCTGTATGGCATGCCACAGTGAGCCACAGACACAAAAGGGGGGTGGGCCATACACTTTTTACAGGGCCCCACACCCCTTTGTATCTGTGGCTCACCGTAGTGCACCATATGATGGCCCAGAGGATACAAGTCCCATTTTACCATTCTGTGTCCAGGGTATATTGTTCCTACACCTTCTGTGAGGAGGGGAATGGTGCTCCCTAGACACAGAATCAGCCCCCTTTACCATACTATAATACCATAACATAAAACCTTGTCTTTTATATACATGTTTATATTAGAAAAATTCAAAATTTGGTGGTTAATATTTGAAAGGTAAAAGTCAACCATAGTACACTATATAGTTGGTGTCGAAATGGTATTCTACCTCATGGATGATCCCGATCAGTCACCTAATCTATACCACAGATGATATTAACCCTAACCCATTTATCATCTGCCACTCTCATTTTCTATGTGATGAAGCATAAAAAGCGCTTCTCAGATGGTTGGACGGCATAACTATTTTGTGAGTACCTGTACAGACAAAAAGAATGAGAAGGAAGGTCATTGGTGTGGTGCCGGCCGATGCCCCTCTAATGCCTCTATTAGATTCTTTCTTTAGAACCAAAATTAGCATAGAAAATGATTGTGTAATTGTTTATGTACGTTAGAATGGAGGCAGGGTGTCATTTTATAGTCTCGGGGGTACTTGGATAAAGATATTCCCTTCAAATCATTTATTAGGGCAAATATTGTGTTTCTATATTAATTTGGTTAAAATATGGGGATTGGATTCACGGCAGAATCCTTGGCAATGATATTGAAACATTTCCATTATTAGCTAACAAACTTACTTTATCTTCTTTTATGTTTCGCAAGGTAAGGCTGGCTGACCCAAACCTATGTCCGGAGTTATGATTGGGTCCATTAACCCAGGTTAACCCATAGTGCCGGGTTCTTACTTGTAGCCAAGCCAACTTAATATATTTTGTGACCCATCAGCTTCCTCCTCATTCCCAAGTCAGGTATTTGCCTGTCGAAGGGAATATGAGTGGGGGCTCGGTCACCTATTGGTGTTTGGCAATTATTTCATTCTCTTTTGTCTCCCTCCCCATTTTTTGCAGGGGCTAGTATATGTGTCATTTGTAGAATTTTTTAATACTTATTCTTTGTATATGTTGGTCTACTTGTAGTCATTCCTTGTTTTAGGTTGAGTTTTATCATCGGGCTAGTTGTCATCTTAAGAGAATTTTTAGAGTCATATTGTGACCCTTAGCCACTTGAGGTTTGTTGATCTTGGCCATTCGGGGCTTGTTGTTCTTCTTAGAGAATATAGAGTCATCTTGTGACCCTCTACCACTTGGGACCTATCGCTTTTAACCACTTCGGGCTTGTCATTTCTGGCTACTCGAGACCTGTTGCTTCTTGAGTCATTTTGTGACTCTCAGCCACAAATGGCCTATCGTTCCCAGTCACTCGAGGTTTGTTGCTTCTTAAGTCATCTTATGACTCTCGATCACATGGAGCCAGTCAAATATCTTTGAGTTATCAAATGACTCTCTGACACATGGGGTCAATTAATTAAGTATCTTTGAGTCATCAAGTGACTCTTTGCCATATGAGGTCAATCAAGTATCTCTTAGTTATTAAGTAACTCTCGGTCACATGTGACTAGTTGAATATCTTTAAGTCATCAAGTGACTCTCGGCCATATGGGACCAGTCGAGTATCTTTGAATCATCAAGGGACTCTCGGCCACAATCGAATATCTTTGAGTTATCAAGTAACTCTCAGTCACATGGGACTAGTCGAATATCTTTACAAAAATTTGGGTCGTTTGGTAACCCTCGGTCACATGAGGCTTGTAGAATACCTTGTTCTTGACGAAGATCAAATCTGAATCCATGTCTCCCTGGTGGAGTTGCAAAACATACAACAAAAAAATAACACCTTCCTATTTTCTCTTTTTCACTTCTCACTTCATTATAACATCTCATAATCATCTTATATTTATGTTTATATTACTATCTTACTTGGTTTGAGCCAAAACTAGTAACGCTGGTTGATTTGTGAGAGTTGAACCAAGAGGTTGGACTGGTTCCTTTGCTTAAGCATGTGAGAGAATTGGTACAAAGTTTTAAATCGGTTCTTTGGTTGAGGAAGTGAGAGTTAGTGGGGCCACCATAGGGATCAGCATGGCCCGACACCTCCCATTTCAAATTCGTTGTAGATAGCCTTTGTGTAACCAACTTTGTTAGAGATTCTTTATGAATGAAAACAATGGCTGAAATATGTTGACCTTCCGATTTGAAATGTGGTTGTTGGTTTGTTTTTTCTTATTCTCTAGCTTGTTCGTTTGTCACGAAGATTCATCTTAAGCAGTACTTATGGTCTACTCTTGTAATAAAAGGGATTTTCGTGGGTGTTGGATCCACCGTTAGGATCTTTACTGATTCGTGGAATAAGATCGTCAGTACAACATCCAGTGCTACTGGTCTTCTTCTTTTCATTTGTTACGTCGGGTATGATACAACTTAGAAGTTACGTTAATCAATGTTTGTGTATGTTCGAAACAAATTTGTGGGCTTTTATTTCCTATTCATGATCACCCCCTTAATCGACACGGAGACACTGTTATTATGTCTCCATTTTTGGTTTTTGCATTTGAGTTCCACCGACCATTAGAGCCGAAGAAAAAGAGGATAACCAGTTTTACGGAGTGGTGGGAGCGTCCCTATGTTTGATGGTGAATGGTAACTTAATGTCCATACTTGGGTTACAGGCCTGCGTTACCAAGGATGAGTGAAATGCTTCCTGTGGAGGAGAAGATGTGTTCATCACTTTTTTGATAGGTAATTATAGGTGAAGACGGGTTTTGAACCAAGGTTTATAGTAGGACACCGACACCCGTATACTTTACCAACTCAGCAACCTGGCTTCTTTTCAATCTCTAGTAAATAACGAAGATGATGAATCTATCATCAACAAAGTCCCACAGCTAAGACAAGTGCCGAAGTATAAAGTGTTGCAGGAGGGGGCAGGGTTGGTGACGAGCTGACGTGGCAAGGTGTGGATCCCACTACTTCTAATGTGCTCATGACTGATATGGAAGAAAATAAAATTTTGAACATTGCACCAAGTGTGCGAAGTCGGTCTTATTTGGTTGACGTGGATGTCAGAGAGAGCTGATTGGAGATAGTGGCACGGTTATGGGCTTGAAGTTACGAGCAATATTAGCAATACCAAATATTTCAAATTCTCTAAATTTTGCAAGCACTCCTTCCAAACTGTCCAACCGTGAAAAGGCCTCAGCCACCTTGAGAGCATGACTTGATTTGGAAGGATCTATAGATGACTTCTAAGATTTTGAAGGTTCCAATACTTGAGGAATACTTAGCCATCATCATAGTTTTGAGAACCGGACCGATCGGATGATCTAACCCGGTTAAACCTGAACCAGTATCATAAATGATTTGAAAAGCTTAAAACCGTGATTTTCCAAAAGTCAGATATAACTGACAAACCGATTAAAATTGATGAAAACCGACCAGTTTTTTAAGAACTTGGTTCTAATAAAACCAACTGGTTTTTATTTTTTTAGTAAGTTGTGAAAAAAAAAAAACTAAAAATGTGTCTTTTGACATTCCAATCCCACTTTTCATGAATTGTTTTATTTTTTTGGTATTTTTTTATATTTTTTGGCATGTCAAAAATTTGAAATTCAGTCATAAGCCTTATAATGTATTATGAATTGTTTTATTTTTTGGTATTGTATTACATTTTACTTATGGTTAAGTAAACCACAGTTAAATCATATAAACCAATGGTCAAACTCGATTGAACCTGAACCACCCACCTTACTAGTTTGATGACCTGTCCGGTTCTCAAAACTATGACCATCATATAGGAAAAGAAAATGGAGAGCCTTATAGACCGTAATTATTCAAACCGATTTAGGTAAAATGGTGGATACTGATATACTATGGTTTCTGCAGTCTAATAAAAAATGACCAAAAGCATTAGTTTTGAATGACAAAAAATACAAAAAGTATTGTAGTTGTGGTAGAGTATTCGGTATTGTTTTGTTTAGCACATGGTTAGGATCATCCAACGGTACAGTCGAAAAGCATGCAGTGTTTACATTGCCCAAATGCCTACTAAATTGACACTCCCAATTCCCAACCGTACAACACCACCGTGATTTGGAAGGATCCATAGAGAGCTTCCAAGGTTATGAAGAATCCCAAAATATGGGTTTCTTTATTTGGTGGGCACATGTGGCGATTTGGGAAGCTCCAACTTCTTATTAGTAATGCCATATTCCAAGGAAAAAATCTTGAAAAATCCCAAAATCGTGGGACAGTTGTTTAATTCCAACTTTTGTAACCAAATCACAGAAATAGCAATAGAGAGTAAGAATAGCAATTATATTTATATCCTTCAAATCCGTTAAACACGGTTTTGGTGAATGATATCCACCGACTTGGTTGTCCATCCAACCTTGGAATCCCAAGAGAGTTCTTCTCATGTTGTTGTTATATTTTTTTATCATTTTTTTTTTTTTAATTGAAAAGTGTTAAACACCTCCAATATCAATAACCTAATTTTTAGTAGAGTCATGCGTGTACCTTTCCTGGATGGTTGGAATTTCACATCATCCTTGGATGATACCACATCAACAGTTGGATGATACCACATCAATTTGAAATGTATCGGCTATCTTCTTTGGTGGCTTTGCACTGACCAACACAATAGCTTTCTCCGAGCTCCAATTGACTGCTAGGAGTAAGATCAGGGACTTTTCGAGAAGACTAACTCGTTGCCAGATTTGAAAGAATGATCCAAAAAAAATGGGAGCAAGCTTCATTCACTGACCCGAAATTGGCGACACCCAAATTAGGATTAGCAGAGAAAGATTGTAACCTGGATGAATAATCGTCGAGAAAATCATCTGAACTTAGGTACTATTTGCCGAATCTAAGGGTTGAGAATAGATAAGTCAGAGATACTGGGTAGTCTCATTTCTTTTCTTGGGTGGGGGTAGTACTTTGTTAGGCATCCATAGATCTGGTTCTACCATTCAACCTTTGTTGTAAATGAATAAATCATTTTCCATAGACGACACTAACTAACGAGGCATAAAAAATGTTCATCAGATAGTTGGACGGTGGAACTATCCTGTGAGAACTTGCACAGATAAAGAGAAGGAGAAGGAAGGTCACCGACGTAATGCCAACCAACGCTCCTCCGATGCCTCTATTAGATCCTTTATCTACAACTAAAATTAGTATAGAAAATAATTGTGTAATTGTTTGTGTGCCTTAGAATGGAGGCAGAGTGTCTTTTTATAGAGTCTCGAAGGTGCCTAGATAGGGATAATCCCTTCAAATCATTTGTTAGGATGAATATTGTGTTTTCATATTAGTTTGACTAAAATATAAGGATTGGATTTTCGATAGGATCCATGACAATGATATTGGAACATTTTCATAAATAGCTAATAGACTTATTTTATCTGTTTTTATGTTTCGTAAGATAAGTCGTACCGACTCAAACCCGTGTTCTAAGTTATGGTTGGATCCACTAACTCGGGACAACCCATAGTGTCAAACTCTTGCTTGTGACTGAGCTGACCTAGTATATTTTGTGATCCATCACTATGAAAGAAAGCTAAAACCTCCCCGCTAACCAGTTTTCCTTCTCTGAACCATCTCTATAATGGGCTTAAATGTTTATGCTCCCTATTTGTATACTCCCCTGTAGTCTCAAACACAAAGGTAGGGTTGTACAGAATTAAATAAATTATTACAAATATGAATGTCTTTTGACCTACGGTTGGGTTGGGATTAGGTACAAATGAATTTTGTAAAAACAACATCAGGACTGGTGGCTTACACTTTTTGGGGGCGTTTATCACTTTTCTGTGCTGACATGTCCACACCCTGGTACCATTTGCACCTATTTGTACGAAACTTCATTTGTACCTAATCTTCTGGGTTCAAACCCATGTACAGCCCTAATTACCGGGGTGATAACCTCTGGGATGCCCCTTTCATGTGACGCCGTATGAGGCAAGACAAAGGGGGTGGGGCCCATTCACTTTCACCATCCCTGATCAGTGGTGTCACGCAATGGCACATTCATCATTTTGTTTGCCTAGGCCTTGGACTGAGCCATTCAAGCATGCTGCAACTCGTCCGAGTTCCGATCCATGTCGATCGCTAAAAGGACCGAATTGATCCCGATTTGAAAGTAATAGTGGCGTCGGATATTTTCGGTGGAAGATGGGCCCAGGAAATTAAAAAAAATAAAGAACGAGTTGCTTGCGCGGATCTTGAGTGTTAATACAGGCCACATATGACGCAGAGAAGTTGCACTATCACTCTCCCCTAAAATCTCAGAGCTTTGCTTCTTCTTCTCCAACCCAATACAAAGCAGAGTTTTTCATTCTTTTACTGGTTATACTTTTTGAAAGCTTTGAAACAAGCAGAGAATTCAGGGAAACATGAGAGGAGGTGTTGTGGTTGAAGAGGGTTTCTGCTACGAAGAGGAGACCCACCTTACGGTGCTTAAGACTTCCCTTTTCTTCCCCGGCGACGGCTTCGTCGTCTACGATTCCAAAGGGGAGGTCCTCTTCCGGGTCGATTCCTACGGCCCGGATGCCCATGACAGAGACGAACTCGTTCTCATGGACGCCTCCGGCAAGTGTCTCGTCACCGTCCGTAGAAAGGTTAGCCCTCCTTCCTCTCCAAACCCATCTCTTTGTTTCACCGCCGAACGAGTCAATTTTGCGATTCCGGCGAAATAACTGTAGAACAGAGGATTACCCCATTTTTAATTTCTGGGTATTTGGGAAAAAAGATTGCTCTTTTGGCAAATTGATTCAAATAGGTCCGTCTTTTCGACAATTTCAGAGGAAGAAACTAACCTATTGGCTCTGTTTCTGCTCTTTCATCAACTGTCTATTTGGATTGAAAACAGAGACCGAGTCTTCACCAGCGATGGGAAGGATTCATAGGCGAGAGAAGTGAAGGGCAGAAACCCATCTTCAGCGTAAGGAGATCGTCCATCATCGGGAGGTCGAGCGTGACGGTAGAGGTATACGGAGACACAATCGAGGAGTACCAGATTGAGGGATCGTTTGCGCAGCGGTGCTGTAAGTTCTACCACATCACGTCACCGGAAGCTTCCAAGGAACCAGTGGCGGAAATCAAAAGGAAAGTCGATGCAACGACGAACGTGGTGCTTGGGAAGGAAGTTTTTTCGCTCTGCCTTAAGCCCGGCTTCGACGCTGCTTTTGCAATGGGTTTGGTGCTGGTTCTTGATCAGATAAATGGCGACGATTACGCTGATGAGAACGAGGGTGATGACTCCACCGCCGACAATGTCGCGGCTTGATTCGTTGGCGTACTCTATGGCTTGTCTTCGTTTCGCTGTTTCTTTTGGGGTGTGTTTGTTAGTGGTAGCAGACATTAATGTGGTTAAGTAATAAAAGTCACCATAGTTTATATGAGAGATCGTTGTGTTAGTTTTGACGAGGGATTAAAATTACAATTAAGTTTAATAGTCTTTAATTATTAATTAAGACAACAATAACATATCTTAAGTCATTCGCGAGTTTGCATGTAGTTCATTCACGAGTAGCTCTGAAAAGTTTCACTTGCAGATCACTCTTGATTAGTCATTTGCACACTTAATGTTCAATTGTAAATTTCAAATTATCTTTAACTTTAGTTTTTAAACCAATTCATCCGTAGCTAGAAGGTGTCGTTATCATGTTTCTTGAAGGTAGTTGAGGCATTTCATAAAGTGTAAGGAATTTTAGTCAAACTAAATCTGGGATACAATTTAGCACGGGTTAAGCCTTTGTCTCTCTACGAATTTGCACAACTTAATAGAAATGAACAAATCTCACAGGTTATTCAAGTCCATATTTAAAGTCAAGTTTTTTCAAAAATAACTTATTAGTTTAAGATTAATCTGTTTTCTAAAAAATTCGGCAACATAATGTCATTACAAGATCACGTAAATAAACAAGTAATCATCTCAAGAAGATCAATGTAATCTCTCGCAAGCAAAAGCACTGATCTTTAAGAGGAAGCTTATCCACGGTGCATGTGAATTCTCACAAATGAGAGTGTCAACCATGGAGATAGTCGCTCAAGAACCAGACATTAGTCTCCAAAGAGATTAACTGTCAATTCGAGCAGGTTCAAGCATGTCGAGGTTTTGGTCTCTAGTCTCTAGTGTAGCAAGAAGATGATGAAGACAATGAAGTTCATGCTCCTTGACGTCTTGTTTGCCTGTCCTTCAGAGTTCGCAACTCTGGTATTCTCATGTGGAGGTGAAACACCTTTCATTCTTCTCTTCTTCTTCCTTGTCCAAGTACACAGTAGGGTGTTTTCATTCTTGAGAATTCAACAACTCTATCAAGAACATAGAGGTTGAAAAACCTCTTTCTTTTCTCCTCCCCTTTCTCTCTCTTTCTTCTTCATTTTCTTCTTCTCTTTCCCTGGTTTTTCCCATGGTTCTCTCTCATTTTTGTGTCTCATACACACATTAAATAAAAGAGAGAGAGAGAGAGATGACAGCTTGCATTCGCCAACCCTTAACTTGTCAGCTCTAAAGAGAGCATTAACCCCTTTGATGTTGATAGCTTATAGGTTGCCAACCCATGTGAACACTACAACAAGTTATAGGTCACACTTTGACAAAGTGAGAAGAGAGAGAGAAAGTCACATGCCACGTCTGATGCACATGAGACAAAGGGGGGAGAGAGAGAGGCATTGGGTTGTGTGCACTCACCATGCCTTATGGAAAAAATGGTCAACACCACTTTGACCAAGTGGGTGAACAAGGGAGTGGGTAAATGCCCTATTCAGATGGCATTCGTCATCCTTTTAATTTTAAAATATTTTAACAATCCTCCAATTATTTTAAAAATTTTGAAAATAGGTATTTAATGGGCATTGAGAGAAGTCGTAGCGCATAAGTGTAGGTGGCATTCGCCTTGAACTCACACTTTAGTGTAAATAGGTTGTAATTCGTCTGAGACTCGATGGATTTGCCTTGAACCATTCTCATTGACAAACCAACTTATCACACGCATAATCCTCCATTAGTGAGGTTTCACTCATTTATATATAGATACACGCTTTAAGGTCTACGCATTATCCCAGTTTACTTAAACTCATAGGAAGTGACCAACTTCCACACTCAGAAAGGTGAGTTTCTATCAAGGGTGTATATTAACCTCATCCCAAATTTGGGACTATAGATCTCATTAAGAGAACCACCATGTTCTTCATCTTTCATCATCCGCAGGTAATCAAGCACAGGTTTTACAAGTACAATCTTCCATAAGAACATCTCATTTCATCTACAGGAAATATTGTCTGTAGTCTCACTATAGGAAGGGACACATTTCATTAATTAAAATTGTGTTTGCAAGTGGGTTATATCTGGTTGTTTGTCCATTGAACCATGATGGCTAGATTGGTTTTCTGGTTAAACCTTGGATGGTCAGGTTGGTTTCCCATTAAACCTTGGACAACTAAGTTGGTTTACCATTGAACTTTGGTCAGCTAGCAGATACACCTTTAAAGGCTTAACAGTCTCATTCCCCTCGATGTGCTGGAGTTTTTAATTCTAGTTGGGTCCTTTGATTCTCGGGTTAGTCATCTCATTAGCCTTACACATTAAAATTAGCTCACATAGTCATCCGTGTACAAACCCTTTTGTCATGCATGCATTCCCCGTATTGAACTTGGGGTTAATTTATTTGTTTCGCGCTTCAAGTATGTCACCTGAAAACTCTTGACATTTAAGCCCTTCAAGCATAAAACCTAGATTTTGTTGCTAGTGTCTTTCAAGCTCATGAACTTGAAATTTTACAATTCAGTGTCCATTAGGTACATTGACCTAGAATCCTTACCACGTGCATCAGGCATAAATGTTTGGAATTCTCACAGAATTAGTCATCAGGCATTTGGCCTGGGAGGCTCATCATGTGTTTAAGATATGACACTTGTCACGTTTGACACTTCCCTTCA
Organism: Platanus orientalis; assembly: GCA_025762735.1. NCBI lineage: Eukaryota > Viridiplantae > Streptophyta > Magnoliopsida > Proteales > Platanaceae > Platanus > Platanus orientalis. The sequence goes on from JAOXJP010023670.1 coordinate 11,522, forward strand.
TCAGGCATCACATGCTTGGATCATCTCAAGTGGTTATAGCCTTTTGAGGGCTTTATCTAATTCAATGCGTTCATTGGTTAGCTTTACAACCACTATTCTCGATATCACATCCATGAGAAAATCTTACACTCTGATTCTAATGACTTGGTTACAAATTCTGGTCTTATGAATTTCATGGAGCTTCACCTTTTATCCTTGCAGACATGAATTCATGTGTTGAATTTGTACAACAGGTAGTTTTTCTTGGTATTGGATACCAGCAGATCCATTACAGATGGATTTAACAGCTCATAGTGTCTTGTGCATATTGAACAGACATAGATTTGGCAATCTAGTTCATTCTACCTATATCCCTAGTGTGTCGACTCAATAATACAATGGTCATAAGACTGATAAGGTTATTATAAGCCTCAAGCATGTTACTTTATCTGAGTTTTATGATACACTTAATCCATGGGTCATTAGACTTGATCAGAGATTTATGTCATCAGCTCAAGTTGGCATTCTCCTATGATTCGTTTGTAACCTATTTACAATCGTCATCAGCTTATAGCTAGTAAACACAATGTCATCAGCTTATAGCCGATATACATTGAAATAGTTGTCAATACATGTAGTGTATTTTCAACCTTCTAAGGGTTTTCACATAGTACATACTTGAACTAATAAAGTAGTTCCTTCTATCTTCATATATAGGTAATTCGTAGAGTTATTTCGATAATTTCTAGTGTCATTCATGTCATTTCACTGATGGAGGATTCTCAATTAGGGAGTTATGTCACATGCATCTCATTGCTGAACTTAGAGTGAACACACATGTCTAATCAATGTGTTTTGAGTCCATTGCCAGTGTGAGACTTCCACACAATTCATAAAACCAGGTGGGGCGCCACATTAATCCTTATAAGGATCTTAATAGTTTCTCCCTTATTAAAGCATGATTTACATTTAGTCAATTGCATGTGGATTTTCTCATCGCATTCCTTGTGAGAGAGTATTTCTCATTTACAGAATTTGGTGTCAAAAGATTTTTTGTCTCTAGACCATCACCATTTAATGGTGTTTAATCCCAAGGTCACTAGTTACTGAGCTAATCTCTTAGTCTTTAGTAAACCTGATGATAACCAATTGAGCAATCTTGAGAACATGATTCTCAATTGCTTCATCAAGAATGAATACACATATTCATCAAAATTGGCTTGCCCTTTAGGAGGATCCTCAACTCTTGTCTCATTAAGAGCAATACTTCATCCACTGTATTTATCCAAAGGATTACATCATACCACTAAATGGTTGTATGGTGGGTATCAGGATCTCCCTTTGCCAAACAATCTGAATTGTTAGTATCAATTTCAGTTAATTAAATGTCTTAGACTTCTTCCAAGGTAAACATCAACAAAACCTTAGGTACTCTCAGGTTCTTGGATACATGCACAATTACCCCCACTATTTCTAAGCTCTTGATGAATAAAATTCATTCTAGGTGGTCTTAGGTCTAAACGAAGGGTAATGTTGTACATAATTTGATTTGTACATTTTAAGTCTTATTGTATCCATACCTCACAATCGGTTTCTTTATATTATAAAGAAATGTGCTTCCACTATTTAACTCACATTTGAATTTTCTCCCTTTCCATGTAAAAAGCTCACATGGAGTTACACATGTAAAGTAGGAACTTTATTTAGCATAATTAATATAGCATGATTACACATTTGCAATTTGTTTTAAACTCTTATCATCGCATTTATCATTGTCAAAATGTGGTATCTCTTCCCTATAACTCCATTCAAAGTGGAGTATTAGAGGTAACACACAATTCTGAGTTTAAACAGAATTTATGGAGTTCAGAAAACACAATCTTGATTAGATTCACCAATCTTAAAATCGAGTCATGGAAGCTATGAGGTCTTCCGAATACTAATTGTCAATTGACAATTCATTGAAATTTTCATAATCTCAGTATTCCCAGATATTTGAATATCCTTCATGTCCTAAGTTGTTATGCATCAACTTGACTTACCTAGACATGATAAAACCCTAGTCAATGAACACACAAGGTTTGGTCAATGTTCACTTGTTGGATTTAATCACAATGTGAGTCCGAGCATGCTTTAATCGAGCACTTGAGATGATGATCTCCCAAATGTCAATGACAACTAAGTCTTCCTAAAGGTGATCAATCTTACAGGGATTATTTAGAGTACGACGGTCACAAAGAGAGAATCCTTCTCAATTATGTATCTTCATTCATCCCATTCATGTCATTTTATAAATGACGAATCACGTAGGTACCGATGATAATTAAATTATCTCGAATCTTGTGTTATAATTTGTCATTCTCTAGGAGAAGACTTACACAAGCCATAAAGAATGACATTCTTCAACCACAACCATGGTGGTTGGATTAACCTTTCATCCTCATTACAAGGGTATCACATCACACTTTAGGTGTTCAATGATTCTTAATTAGTGACAAGTTGTGTTTGAACATACAAATCCACATTCAACACCAATGCATATCTCATCGCATAAGATGGCACAGTTCAACTACAACGTAATGTCACATTGGACTACAAGTCCAGATGTCATACACTCACATCATTTACCGACCTAACATGGGCTTGTTATAGTTCCTTGTGGGAACTTATATCCAGCTCCTTACTGAGCATACTGTTTTCAGGGTATCCCCATGGACATGAACAATCTTGACTTTACATAAAGAAAACCAAATGCACTTGACATGTTTTTTTCTCTCAGTCTCACAGTCAACTGCTAACTATGGAGTAATACATTCCATATTAGCAACATGAACATGTCTTACTCACAGCACAAATTATAAACGTTTATAACGCTTGAAGGCACAGTGCAATACCCATATTGTATTTGATTCATGAGTCAAATAAAATTTAACTTGTTGTCACATAGACAGAAAGTTTAGATTCCTATTGTTCCCTTGCTATAATCCCTTTCGAACTGGCTCAACCCTTTAAGAGTTAGACCCAACAAGTTCGATTTTACCACGGGAGTGGGACATACCTTCAAATTGTTAGTTTTAAGGAGGGATTAAGACAACAATTAAGTTAAATAGTCCTTAATAATTATTAGGACAACAATAACTTCTCAAAGAGTCATTCATAGAATCATACATTCACGAGCTTGCGCGAACTGGCTCATTCACAAGTAGGCCACTCGCGAATCACTCAGACTAGTTCCATTCGCGTACCTTAGACTAAGTCATTCACGCACTTTGGACTTAGTCATTCACACACTTTGGTGTTCGGTTGCAAATTTCAAGTTGTCTTTTTCTTAGTTTCTAAACCAGTTCATCCGTAGCTAAAAAGTGTCATTATCATGTTTCTTAAAGGTAGTCGAGACTTCCCATAATGTGCAACGGATTTTAGCCAAGCTAACTCCGGGATACAATCTAGCACTGGTAGAACCCTTGTCTCTCTACGAACTTGCACGGTTCGGTAGAGACGAAAAAATCTCACAGGTTACTCAAGCCCATATTTACGGTCAGGTTTTCAAAAAAAACTTATTAGTTTAGGATTCATCCATTTTCCCAAAATCCAGTAGCATAACGCCATTATAGGTTCACGTAAATGAACAAATAATCATCTCAAGGAGATCGAGGTAATCTCCCACAAGCGAGAGCACCGATCTTCAAAAGGAAGCTCATCCACGGTCGCATGTGAACTCTCACAAGTGAGAGTGCCAACCGTGTAACGAATCACTTAAGAAATAGGCATTAGTCTCCTAAAAGATTGACAGCAGGTTTAAGCATGCCAAGATTTGGTCACTTTTTTCCCCATGGGAGACGAAGGAAGATGAAGAGAATGGAGCTTTGGAGAGATTCCATCACAACGGGATCGCATCCCCTTCCTTAGTGTTGCAACTTTGGCAAGCACATAGAGGTATCAACCTCTTTCTCTTCCTCTCATTCTTCTCTCCCTTTCTCTCTTTCTTCTCTCCTTTTCTCTCTCTTTCTTCTCTCTCTTTCTTCTCTCATTTTCTTCCTCTCTTTCTCTTCTCTTTTTCTTCCTCTCTTTCTCTTCTCTTTCTCTCTGGTTTCACACCTAAAGAACACCCATACTAACTTCTCATCCACAGTTCTTATATAAAGGGAGAGTGGCTCATATAAATGTGCCACATTCGCCCACCCAAAATGAGAGCTTAGCTCTCTCTTTTGATGTTGAAAGATCCTCTCTCTCTTATCACATCAACTGCCATCCCATGTGATGCATTGATTAAAAGGAGAGAGAGAGAGAGAGAGAGTCTTTTTCTGTGTAAATGAGACAAGAGGGAGAGAGAAACATTGGTCCTTGTGCATGAGACAAGAGGGAGAGAGAATCATTGGTCCTTGTGCTTGAGATAAGAGGGAGAGAGAATCATTGGTCTTTGTGCATAAAACAAGAGGGAGAGAGAATCATTGGTCCTTGTGCATGAGACAAGAGATAACTCTCACTCGACATGCCCATGCCTATGTGGCAATAGTGGTCAACACCACTTTCACCCATGTTATATGAGTCGACAATGAGGGAATGGGCAAATGCCCTTTTTAGATGGCATTCGTCGTCCTCCACATTATTAAAATAATTTAACAATCAATAGACTAGATCTCAGACTTACCAGATGATCATCATCACCTATAAGTGTCTTTACGAGTGGTTTCATAACCAGCCACCTGGACGGTTTACTTCATAGTCAATTGCAAGTTACAGAACAAACCCACATTGTTTTTCCTCTTGACATATTAACTTCCAACGCTTGTCTTTCAACAAAGGCACAACATCGAAAGTACGCAACTCTTCTCCCTTGCACCTATAGTAAATGAATAATAGTAATGTATTGAGTAAATAAAAAACTTATGTAATATGAAGTGTAAAACGAGCATGTTATGGTTCCTAATACCTTGCCCAAATGTATTATAACAACTTACCTAAAATCTTAGTACCAAAGTCATACATGACATAAGACCTATAATATGATAAATGATGTCCAACTCTATTATTAAAGAGAGTTGGCAGTGACTCCAAATCACATGCAAAGAGGATAGGAAAACTTGATCGCAATGCGCCTAGCCCCGAGAAACTCAAGGCGAGCCCTTTGCCTAGGATCTGGGGAACCATTTTTCGATGCCCACATCAAGTTTATGCTATTGATAGGATTAATTCTCCATAAAACTTAAAGGTTTGATATGTTAGGGTTTTGGTTTGGGTTCTTCATCATTCTTTAGAGCTCAAAATTAGTAGATGAACAAAATCTATTGCAATAAATTAAAGGTTTTGACTTGAGCAGGAATATAATATACTGGTGATTTATACCTTGGAATGAAGTGATACTATAGGATTGAAATCTTCTATCTCATTATGTAAGTTCAAATTCTAGTCATAAGTCTTCAATTTATTCTAATTAAGCTATGATATTTTGATCCAATGGTTTTTGTAACCTGTTAGCACATATTTGAAATCCGCTAGTAAGAAAAAGACATGTGTAGTTAAATGACAAGAAGCAAGCGGTTACACAAGCAAGCCATTTTGGGCAGAATACGAAGCGTAAAGGAGGGCCCTGAAGGAAGTTTACCGTTCTTGAACATAGAAATTAGTAAAGTTCATTTAAACAACCACATATCTACATATGCTTT
>JAOXJP010023681.1:0-17164 GCA_025762735.1 Platanus orientalis
GTGTGAAGGATTTAATTAAGATTAGTCACGAGGGTTCAGTTCCTGAAAGATTTGAGGTCTTGACAAAGAGATATGACGTACATAAAAAATCTCCAATGTTCTTTCTTTTTTCCTCAAGTTATTTTTCTTCTTGTGCTAGTGTTTCTGTCTGACCTTTGCCTATCATGTGAAGAGAGAGTTATTAAATGATGAATCAGATACAGAAGCTCATTCTGTTAAAAATTATTATTTCTTCTCTCTCTTTTTTTTATATCTTTAAAATTCTCTGTTGGGAGCGTCATTTTATCTATGAGGGTGAGATTTATAAGAGGTTTTGAATTAGTTCCGAGCAGTATTTCTAAAGTTTCTACTGGAGCTTCAGCCTTTGAATTTTTTTGTTGTGTTAGCCTTGGAATTTGCAGTTCTTATAGAACTTATCCTAGAAGTCGAGAAGACATTTGAGAGTATATCTTCAAAATTAAATAATTATTCAAATTTTGGTAGGTTCTGACTTCATTCTCCTGATATTAATTAAGAGATATAATGGAACTTTTTCTTTGAAATTGATCAGAAGTTGCTAACAAAAGCTTATTGGCTAATGAAAGCTCATGAGGTATATTTTGAGGTGTTTTTAAGTGGTTTCGGGGTTGAAAATTAATCTTGCCAAGAGTGAAATTTTTCCAGTAGGTGAGGTTAGTGATATTTAAAATTTGGCTAATATTTTGGGTTATAAAATTGGTATACTCTTGGTAATTTGGTATTGTATTTGGGGTTGCCTTTAGGTTTCAAGTTCAAGTCTAAGTTGGTTTGGGAGTCAGTGGTGGAGAGAATTGTGAAAGGACTTGATTCTTGGACAGCGCATTTTCTGTCTAAGGGTGGGAGACTTACACCGATTAAAAATTCCCTTGCTAGCATTCCTAATTATTTCCTCTCTTTTTGCCATTCCTGCCTCTGTTGCGTCTAAGATTGAGAATACCTTAGGAAATTTTGTGTGGAATGACTTGGTGCCTTGGTGGATTGTAGGAATTATCATTAGGTCAAGTGGTGTTGGGTGTGCCGGCCCATTCAGAATGGTGGTTTTGTGATCAGGAGGATTTAGGCCCACAATAAGGCTCTCTTAGGTATATGGTTGTGGAGCTTTGAGGAAGATAGGGAGAGCCTTTGGAGGAAAGTGGTGGTGGCTCGTTATGGCTAGCTCTCTGAGTGGAACCCAAGGGAGGTGTGGGAGGCCTATGGGACTAGTATTTGGAAGTCGATCCTATTAGGCTAGGCTGATTTTTGGAAATTTATTTGTTTCAAGCTTAGTTTGGGGGAGGACATCTGGTTCTAGGAGGATCTTTGTTGTGTGGATGCTTGCTTAAGCAGGTGTTTAGGGCTATTTATAATTTGGTGGTGGATAAAGCAGGGACCATTAAGGATAATTTCGATGCTTTGGGTGGGGATGGGTGGATGCCGAGGTTGAGGAGGAATTCAAATGATTGGGAGATTGAGGAGATGGTTAGATTACTTGGGAGGCTTCAAGGCTTTAATCCAAATAGGAGTGAGAGGGATAAATGGATGTGGACTTTGTCTAAGAAGGGAACTTCTACTAGATTTTTTTTCTTTTCTTGGTATGGAAAATATTACCCTTGTCTCATTTCCTCACAAGTGCATCTGGAAGCCCGCTTATCTTTCAAAGGTGAGTTTCTTTTTGTAGACTACTATTTGGATAAAATTCTTACCCTGGATCATTTAAAAAAGAGAGGTTGGGAATTGGTTAATAGTTGTGCGATGTGTTTAAGTAATGAGGAGAGGGTGAATCATCTCTTTATTCATTGCCTTGTGGCTTGTCAAGTTTGACATTTCTTTCTCCTTGTATTTAATGTTCCGTTGTCCGTTCCCCTTTTATGTTAGGGATCTTGTTTTTGATTGATGGTTGGAGGAGTTGGTTGGTGGTCCTAATATCATGTGGCCCTATTTGCATGGGGCCATTTGGAAAGAGAGGAACAAAAAAATCTTCGAGGGAAACTCTTCATTTTCGAACGGTTTGATTGTCTCAGTCTTCAAATTATTATCAGAATGGCTCTCTGTGTTTTAGGATTTTAAGGTTGGGATTTGGGAAGATTTTTGGGATAATGTTGTTTAATTTTTCTTTGCTGTTTTGGGTTTTTTGTTGTCCTTTTTTCTCTTTCTTTTCACCATCCCAGTGATGCTCTGTTTGTCCTTTTTATTTATGTTGTTCTTAATAAAATCCTATCATTCAAAAAAACAAAAAAGAAAGAAAGAATCAATTTTGGTATTTTTGAGGAAAATGCATGCTTTAGAAGTTTCTTGAACTCGTGCTGGATGTTGGAAATGAAGCCTTTGTATCTGCCACTTGTTATTGGTGCAGAAAATTTTGGGATTCTTTCAAAGAAGCAAAGGTGGTGGGGGGTGATATGTTGGAGAGACTGGTTTGCTAACAAGAAGGCCCGACCCTGCTTTGTTGTCTCAACACGATTAAAATTTTAAATTAGGTTCATATTGTTATTTTTGATCTAAAGATTCTTCATCTGAGATTTTGGGCTGCTTTGAGAAAAGGATTGATCTGAGGGGCATAGGGAGGGAACTTCTGTTAGAGAAACTGGTTTGCTAACACGAAGGCCCCACCTTGCTTTGGTGCTTTTGTGTCTCAACCATAGTTACCAAAGCAAGAAGTGGGAAGCGAGCTCAATAAATCATTGGAAAACGAGAAGCAAGAATGATTAAAAAGTGTCTAAAAAGTGACTAGAAAGTGATTGGGGAAACAATTAGGAAGCGGTTGGGAAGTGGGTAAAGTGCACTTTAGAAGTAACTTCAAACCATTAGAAAAAAATATTCTGAAATGAACAGAAAATAAAATGATTTTAACAGGTGAATACATGATTACTAATATGAAGTAAATAACTAAAAGTTTACAAGCAATAAGTATAATATAATAATTGATTAACAATATGAAGTAAATAACAATAAGTTTACAATCAGTAAGAACAATTACAATATAATAAAGTGAATAATCTCAAAGTAATAAACAAATATAAAAACTATACTATACAAGTAACAAAAAATCATTACATATAAGTCAATATCCAAACCACTTTGTTTTTCATTTTGCCCGCCATACCTTAGATTTTACCTTGCATAAGATTTTTTTTAGATAATTAGGCATCTTTGAGTTAGACTATAGAAAACCTTGCATAAAAACCATATAATTTAAATCTTTTTTATTTGATTGAAATAAAATAATATAAACAATAAAATCAATACTATATCACATAAAAAATATTTTATTCAATGCCAATAGCATAGGGTTTACACTAAATAAAATTAATTTCATCTCTTTGATCGCTCCCACAAGCAGTTCCTCTATCTGGTCTCTACACCGGCTCTCTTTCAAGCGTCATAGTTCAAGTCTATGCAATGGAGGAGCTGCCTTTATACAACTTCCTGTCCCTCCACTTTGAGCCATCAAGACAAAAAGAGCCAGCCTTCATGCTTCTTTGGTTTAGTTACCCTCCGGGAGAATTAGGATCATACCTCGAAAATCGATGGGTATAGATGTAAATGCAGTGATAAATGAGTCACAGAATTCACTATCTGTTTTTCATGGTTTCATCCGTGGTGGGATAAGAAGAAATTCCAACATATTCCGTTGCCACCTCCCAAGCCCTTTCGGAGAGAATTGGAGATGGCTAAAAAGCATTTCACCTTAAGATCTCTAGAGGCTTCCTCAATCACTTCACTGTGCTTTTCAAACATGGGAAGCGCACTTCCTACTACTTGGGGATGCAGAATTGAATTAGCGTCCGGAATGAGCTTCTCAGAAAGCAAGCTTCCCACCTTGTACCAAGCTTCCTTGCAACTATGGTCTCGACACAGTTAAAATTATAAAATAGGTTCATATGGATTTTGCCTGATCTAATCATTCTTTATCTGAGTTTTATTTGAAATGCTTATTTGTTCGAAGCGAAACCATAGTTGGTCATGTCACCCTCTACTCGTGGAAAATTTCTGCCCAAAAGTACTTCGCTATGTGGTAAAATAGACCCTCTTTCTGGGAATTTTTTAATTTAAAAATTTAGAACTTTGATGGCTGGTATGACAAGGGAAAAAATCCTATACATGGTTGGTCATGCATCTGAGGTGGACTGAGGAAGTGGACATGTGGCTGATCTAGATGTTTCCTATCTGATGGATGGTTCAGATTGGTCACAGTATCCCTCCATCAGGCATGTCTGGCATGCATGTTTGTCTGATATGAATTTTCCTAAGAATACCATACTCTAGATTAGTAAGAGTACTTCCTTTTAATTAATTAAAATACCTACATTGGAACTTGTATTTTGTTTGTATGTAATACTCAATTTAACTTAACAAAGCCTTACCACAACTGCTTGGGGGTGGCTACACGAATCCTGTTCCACCATTCTGCTCTTATCTAGATCCCTATCGTCTGTTGAATCATAAGCACTTGATGTCTTTCGTCACTACTTTAGCCCAAGTCATTTCTTTGGGATGTAGTGTGTAATATGTTTGACAATTAAGACCATAAGATCTATCAAAAGACAAAAAAGAAGAAAAACAATTAATACCATGAGAGTAGGAATGAACAAAAAGATAAGACATTTTTTTAGCAAGGAGAAATTCTTGTTTACATGTCAATTAATGAGAGCATGATATAATAACCTATATAGATGAGTAAAAGTATACTTAAATGAGGGATTGCCAGCACTTGCATTATATAAATGAAATCAGGGGTATTGTGCTGAAATTGGAGGTCTCCTTTCAATCCAAGATCGCAAAACAAAGAGACCGATGAGCTTGCTAGGTGGGGGTTATCGGATATTTTTAAAGAGAAATCTGTTCCGAATTGTAATTCATAGTCTCTTTATTTTGGTGGTGTACTTTTAAGAATGTAAGTTTTGTATATTGTTTCTCTCTTAGATCAAGAACTTGATCAGTAAAACAGGGAATTAAGACGGATTTGAGGGGTTTTGGAAGAGGACTCATAGGGGTGAAAACCCTAAAAGGAAAGTGAAGAACAGAGGGGAAACAAGGGGGTGATTTTCACTGATAGTGTACTCAGAAAAGTCAGTTAAGTTTCAAAACAACAATCAATTATTTAAAAAAGAGTACAAAATTTGATAGAGAACTTTAGGAGGATTATTCAGAATGAAAAGAAGGTAGATTAGAAGAACAAAACGTGTTTAAACAGCCTTCAAATTTTCAGGATCATCTGGTGTGCTTTAGCCTAGAATAGATCCTTGAAGTTCCAACTGATATGTGTTGTATTGTGTCTATTGAAGTCTAATTTTTAGCAGCAAGACAAGAGGGAATGATGAAGAGAAGAAAATATGAGATTAGAAGATAGAAGAAGGAGGTGAGTTAGGGTAAACCCTAGGTGAGCCAATGGTTGCATCAAAGAGAAGAGAAAAAGAAGAGGATAGAGAGGGCAGTTACTACCCAAAGAAGGGGGAGGGGATAGAATGGAATACAACACCCAAAGAGCCAAACTCAATTCACAAAACTTAATTCATCGTCATTGTCTTGATTCAATGTGGGTGGGGTGCCTCTTAAATAGGCTTAAAATGACTCAAAATTTAGATACTTGCTAAATTTAGAAACTTCTAAACTCCTAATACTTGGGACACAAAACTTTCCTAAAACTAAGAACTTCTAAAACTAAATTTCCCTAAACAAAAACTACCAAATACTAGGAAATAAAGTGGTTGTCAACCAGCTTGTGTGGGACCTCCTTTGTTGACTTTGGAGCCTCACTAAATGGCATTGAGTTGTAGACTAGCACACAAAAATCCCCAAATTGGCTTTGGCTTTAAGCCTTATGACATAAACATTCATGCATAAAAGAAAGTCTAAAATATCCTTGGCACTTGGTACAAAAGGCCTTATTACATATGAATCCCACCACTTAAAAGGACCCGAATTAAACCCATATAGAACATCAATTTGAATCTGGCCCTCTTGTGTGGGGGCAAATAGAATAGTCTCTTCATGTTGTCTGCATCATATACATTTGATATGGAGCCATGTTTTTGAAGAATGTTATGTCATTTTCAAGATACCAGCAAAGTTTCAGCCTTTTTCTTAGTAACCCATGCTTGTAAAAGTGAATATGTTCCAACATCTTGGATCATACAATATACTGTGTTTGTAAAGTGTTGAGTCTCTTATTATAAACCTAAAATGTACTGCTTTAGTTACATAGCTTTTACACACCGTAGATTGCAGGGTTGGTGTGTGGAATTCACAAATAGCATTTTTTTTTTATGAATAATGATTTATTAAAAAAGAGAAAAACAAACAAAACAAGTGACTGAGGAGGCCAAAAAGGCAAGGAAGGAAAATAATGGCAAAATTACAAGGAAAGCATTAAGTCAAATGGAAGACACATGAAAACCAGTCCCTGGAGAGGTCTAAGATGGAAAACTCATTAAACTCCTTATAAGCTTTAGCCCATGTGGCAACCTCAGAAGTGATGGAGTTGATAAGGAGAGAGCATGATCTTGACTTGTCTTCAAAGATGCGACAATTGCGTTCCTTCCAGATTCCCCAACAAATACCATGAAAAATGGCCATCCAAAGCTTTTTACATCTCGGATGAGAAAATGGGGCTTTCCATTGTCGGATATGCTCTAGAAGCGAGTGATGTATACTCCAGCTGAGTGACATATACTCCAGCTGAGTGACATGGAAGGTAAGAAATGAGCCCATATGTACCAAGAGTAGGGATCACTGTGGAGCATGATATAATTTCCGGATTCTCTGTCTTTCATGCAAAGAAGACAGATGTTAGGAGAAATCATCATAAAGGGTTGCCTTTTTTGGAGGACATCCATAGTGTCCATCTTGCAAAGGGGTGAAATCCAAATAAAAACCTTTTGACTCCAGGGAGAGAGATGCCATTCCAAGTGAACTTGTCAGGGTAGGGAAGGGAGGGGGAGTCTGGGGCTGAAAGAAAGTGGAATAAAGATTTGGCGGTGAAGGAGCCTGAAGGGTCAAGAGTCCAAAGATATCGATCAGGAGAAGAGGGGGAGAGGTGAATATGTTTTATGGAATCCTAGAGAGAGTTAATGAGGCCAAGTACAGATTCCAGAGGATACCTTTAGAAAGGAAGGTTCTAGGAAATGCCATCAGAAAAGCTGGAGAGTATTTCTGAGATCATTGCGTTCTTGTGAGAGGCAATTCTATAAAGTCTAGGGTAGCCCCGGGGAATTACCCAATAAAGTCCAACTTCAATTATGAAGGAGTAAATAATAGCAACGTTCTGGTTCTTCTGATATGTTGGAGGCATAATATTTTCAATTTACTGAAAGGTTAAAATCTATTCTTGCCTTTGAAATTCTTGTGCTATTTGTTCTTATTAAGCTGCTGTAGGATCTGCTTACACTGATGTCTAAGGGCTAACTTTTAACCACTTTTTAGATGGTGATGACTACTTAGTGTTGGCATAACCAGGGCTTTCAATGAGCCGAGCTAGCTCGGCTCAGCTCAGAATGCAGCTCATCATGAGCTGAGACTGAGCCTCCAATTGAAATGGTCAGCTCACTAAAAGCTGGGCTCATTAAGGGTCTTATATATATATATATATATACACACACACACACACATACAAGACTTGGTACTTAATGAATTTATTTGAGTAATTATCATGTCATGTATTGGCATCACATCGCTCATTCAATCATACTTTATAAAAAAATGAAGAATTGATTTGACCTATAATAAATAAATTTGTGTTTGTAAAGTTGCCTTTGTTAAAGTGTTGATCACGTCAGTTAAATCAAACAGTCATTTCATACAAATATGCACTTGAGTTTGGTGTTTACCACAAAAAAAAGTTTGCTGAGTTGAGCCAAGCTGAGTCTCCAGGCTTGCAACGAGCCTGAGCCAAGATTGAGCCTCATCCTTGTATGATGAGCCTGAGCTGAGCAGGGCAAAGCTCCCCGAGGCATAACAAAGTCAGGAGGTTATTGATCTATAATATTACAATTCTGTAAATGGACTATTAGGACACTTGTTTGACATACTGGGATCCACTGTTTGATCAAGTGCCTCAGGTATAGCCCAGATAAATGGTCCTAACCTTTAATTTCTCAGGTGATCCTAAAGCGTTTCCCGGGGGGTAGGGGAGGGGACTGTATAGGGAGAAATTGGTAGACATGATGGTTGTGTTCATATAATCAGGTTGAATTTGACTTGAAGAATGTAGTGGGACTTGATGTCATGTAGGGTATCAACGTTGCATACTGATATTCTGTTTAAAAATGCTTGTCTGTAGTACTCAAACCAAAGATGCACCATTCAATAATGTCTTTACCTTTTATTATTTACATGGAGTCAACAATCAGGAACTTACCACCCCATCCTCTACCATGACTATTATGGCAATCATGATTCTCAGTCTGGGATTTAATGAACCCGTGTACATGCAGGTAACAGGAAATGATAGTGGGGCAGCTACTGATATGCAGCTTTCCTTTGCTGTGTTAGCGAGGCAATTTGTGATTGCAATGCTAGTTTTAGATACATGGCAATATTTTATGCATAGATACATGCACCATAACAAGTTCTTGTACCGGCACATCCATTCTCAGCATCATCGGCTTGTTGTTCCCTATGCTTATGGAGCTTTATATAACCATCCCTTGGAGGGACTTCTTCTAGACACTATTGGTGGGGCCCTGTCTTTCCTCCTATCTGGTATGTCACCTCGAACATCCATCTTCTTCTTCTCCTTCGCGACCATCAAAACAGTGGATGATCACTGCGGATTATGGCTTCCTGGCAATCTCTTCCATGTTTTGTTTAGAAACAACACTGCATATCATGATGTCCATCATCAGCTCTATGGCAGCAAATACAACTTCTCACAGCCTTTCTTTGTTATGTGGGATAGAATTCTTGGAACCTACATGCCTTATTCACTTGAGAAAAGAGCAGGTGGGGGTTTTGAAGCACGCCCTACAAATGATTGCAAGGCTGATTGATGACAGTTTTGTTGCCTCCATATACCATTATTATGTCCGGAGAGGTGGTTTGTTTATATGCCACAATGCTGTTATTTGTATATATCTTCTGCTCCGTTTGTTTATATATAGTGCTGAAAACAAATAATGGATTTTGGAATCCCCTTATACCCGGACAATCTGCACACTTTCTTCAGCTGCTTCTGTTTTCTAATTTTTTTATTTTACTTTGTACCTCCATTGTTTTCATAGCGGGTTGTAATCTAATTTAGAGTTTTCAGTGTTGGCCTTACAAAAGTCTGTTGGCTGGGCATCTGTGTTTAGGGTCTGCCATAGGCTTCATCCTGCAGACAGCCCTACTTCTGTTAATTCTGTATCCAGTGAAGACACATCAAGTTATTCTTTTGGCTCTATTTGCTAGTCTGAAAGTAGTAGAGTACTTCATCATAGCAAGGCAGTCCTGTACCGAGTGGCTTGACCCAAGGCACCTTGACAAAAAGATGTGGACATTGTGAACCCAAAGCTTTTTGGGGTCCGTGGAAAAAGAAAGATCAGGGTAGGCTTTGTTTGAAAGATTTTGATTTCTCTTGCAAAGGAGCCTGATGTGTTTTCTAATAGGACCCCTATGAGTCTTGCGTGGTTCACCTGTGCACATGCATATCAAATGAAATTGTGCCTATCTGATATTTGCTTTAGAAACAATCTGTAGTGTGCTACAACATGGACAGCCAAACCTAGAAAAAGAACGGCAAACAAAATCTAGGAATATTGGCAACATGGCCCAACACCGGGACTGTTCCAGAGTGATGATCATATATATGGCACATGTTCATGAATTTATCTTTGTAGAGAAAATTGTAGTTTGCTCTTTCGCTTTTATGTTTTTACTTACTGTCATTTCACTTCACTAGTTCATTTTTCTCTCAGGAGATGATCAGAATTGCCTAAGTGGCTTGGTAGACATAACCCAGTGTTGCACTAGTCTTTCACTTTTAGGGTACTGCTAATGCATCGGAACTTTGCATTTACCAGATGTCGCAGTTCTTAGAATATGAAGTTTTTTTTTTTTCTATTCCTTATCCTATTGGTGACTTCTTCTTTTAGAAATCCTTTTGGTGACTAAGACCTGAGCGATCACTTCATCAATAATGAGTATCTGGGAGACTAGGAATACAGAAATTCTAGGAGAAAAATGAGTATCTAGGAGACTAGGGAATACTAAAATTCTGCATGTCCATGAACTTGGGGAGTTAGGGAATCCCTTTTTATGCATGGGAATTCATGGTTCACCTTTAATCTCTTGGACTAACTTGAATTATAAACCGGAGTACTGTATCAAGTTGGATTGTTAATTTAGAGCTCTTACTTTCCTTGCTTTAAATGCTCATTATGAGGGTACTTTTCTTATTTCTGGAGTCAACTTTCCCTTACATATAGCTTTTATTCCATGGATAATGCCATCTCTCCGTTGTTCTTAACCAGATTAGTGACTCAGATAGAAGAGCAAAACCTCTCTTAAACCCATATGTACAGTCAATGACCAAGTAGCCAAGTGAATAGGAATAGGTTTGATCAAGATACAAGAACGTCCATTTCTCTCAGTTATTGGCAATAAAAGGCATGCCCTCATTGGTTATTATTAGCCTAGTGAAGATGTTGGTCCTACAAAATGATAGGATTTTTCTTTCCACGCTTGTCGCTTATCGTTTTCCTCCTTGTGCCAAATCCCAGCCGGGTTTTCTAAGGTTCAACTTCCCACCACGCAAGGGGGGGCGATCTCAGGCCAAGGGATTAGCTTCCTTAGAATGCGGCCAATGGGCACCTTTTCCAAGTGGTCCATGACGGCAACCAACCTGCTTGCTTATCCACGGGTTTTCACTGGCGATGTGAATACCTGTCACATTGGCCATGATTTGACTTATTCTGCGCTAAGACCCAGCCCAGTCTTGATTTCTTAGTTCTTATCCTTGAGAACTAACAAATCAAGATTTAATTTGCAAATTTTTCTTCTCCAGGTTGATTAGATGTGATGGGTACCCCATCTTTTGTTTTCTTGCACTTATGGTCTATCTACCTTCACTTTTCAGAGTTATTCACTTGACCCCATCTTGCACATGGCTACCCCTATCTTCATTATCCAATGACCCTGAGGGTTCCTTACCAGAGGAATTCTTTTAGGAGACAGCTTGCTATCCAATGATTTATGATTTTTTTTCTAGTTAATCTATCATAACTCAATTATGTCTGCAACTGTTTGATGGAATTGCACTTTTTTTTGGCTTAAGTCTAATGTGGGCATTTTTTATTATATTTGCAACCTACATTACTAGGCATGAAAGAAAGGTATACTACCATGGCCATGGGATCCACCTTATTTAAAAGATGGTTACAGAATTGAATAGAGGCTACCCACCCAAACTCATTGGGATACTGGTGTGATTGTCATGAGCGAAGCTGTCATCCCCCAAAGACATTCCTTGCCCAATACTTCTCATTATGCGATTGAAAACTCTCACCTTCATTGAAACTCATCAAAAGAATAAATCTTGATCCACAAGCGTAGAACACGTGTGCCTTCTCATCCCCTCCTTTGTTCTCAGGATTAGGGGTGGCAATTTGTGTTGGCAGGTTGAGTTCGTGTCATGTCGAGGTAAGGGTATACGGATGGCTCAACCCAAACCTGACCCATTTATTAATAGTGTCAAAGCAGGTTAACACACTTTCACCTGAAACACATTTACAGTCAACCCTAACCAGCTTATTTCGTGTTGGATTTGTGTCGGGTTCACGGGTTATGTACTAATTTGTGTTGTCAGGTCAGATTCGTGTCATGTCAAGATAAGAGTATATGACTATATGGGTCAACCCGAACCTGACTGCTTTATTAATTGTGTCAAAACTACACCTGTTGAACCCGGAAACATGTTTAAAGTCAACCCTAACCCACTTTTTTCGTGTTGAGTTCATGGGTCGTGTCAAACATTGCCACCGCTACTCAAGATACATGTGTCACACAATTGGACTCCTGTATGCCTTATGTGGGGTGTTCGGATGCAGGCATAGCTTTGCCTCTGCAATTTTGGTGTGAGATTCATACTAAAAAGCTTTTAGTCCAGTTTTGTGTATTTCATACTTAGAGGCTTTTAGTCCAGTTGTAGTCGGTTCTATATAATAGCTTCACATGCTTTCTATAAAATTTTACCTCACCAATCGCTTTTATTTGCTGCCGGCGGCATCAACAAATATCTATGATGACAGTACAAGGAGGCATCGTAGATGATCCAAGTGCGTAGCATGTTGTAAAGTAGGCATCTACATTGCTGGTCCTCAGGTTTAGATCCAAAAATACATGCCAAACCAAAACCTAGATTTGCAATCTTGTAAGCATGCCATATAAGCAAACTTTATTTGTTTGTTTAAGCCCTCTTAGTCGTGAATCTATACTAGAGTAAATATGGGTATGACGAAGGAAGATCAGTAGGAAAAGGGTGATTTTCTGTTAAACTTTAACTGGGTCCAAAAGTCAACGATTTCTTTTGTTTTTGTTTTTTTTTTTTTTCTTTTGAAATGCTTTTGGGTCCGTTCCACTTTTAAGTGATGAATAATAGAAAATCTTCTGTGACCAAAAATTGGTGTGATCATGTGTGACTGCACCTTAGGCTTACATCTGAGGATGCACAAGGTTAACAGTGTCAAAAACGGTGTTCAAATAAGAAAGTAGGTATCCAAAAAGAGGTAGCAAATTCAAAAACAGATCACCTGTCAGTCTTTGGTGCACATCACAATAAAAAGTTATTCACTCTAAGGTCCTGTCTATATCATGGGATTTGCTACATTTTCTTAGGAAAATTGTCTTTTTTTCCTAGGAAAGAGCCCTTTTTAACTGTCCAGTAAGGATGGAAAACCACTAGGAAAATCGCCCTTGTATTTCACGCTTTCCATCCAACGATTCCCTTACCCCGTTTGTAATCATTTTTGCATTCCGACCAAAATGGTTTTTGGTCAGAATTTGCACCATTCTGAAGAGAAAACCTCAACGGTCACTGCAACGGTCATCCGAGATCTTCATTTTTGGCGTTGCACAAAGAACTCCATATCATTGTCGACTAGAAGTGCGAGCAATAGTATTTGTTTTCTGGTATTTTTTTCTAGGTTTTATGTTGTTACATCATTTGTTGGGGTTGGTTTATGTGGGTTTACGTTGCCGCTCCTCTTATTCAAGTTCTTTAACGCTATGACCTTGATTTTACAGATTTCCCTAGGTTTTTTCTAAATTTTTTAGTATATTGTTGCTGATTTTTAAAATATTTTTCGATTTTGATGTTGGGACTGATCCCTTCTACATCATTTTTTTTTCAATTTGTTCTAAGATCTGCAAAAAAATTATGAGGTTTCGATCTCTTTTGTTTTGGTTTTTTTATTAATCTTATGATTTGTGAAATTGATCATTCTTCTTCTTCTTCTTTTCCCTCACTCTTGTTAGGGTTTCTAAACATGATCGTAATCCTTTTACTTTTTCTCCAATCGTTCCACTATCTTCATCTATTGTCTATGCGGTTCAGCTTCAATCATGAAAAGACAAACATCCTTTCAATCGGAGCAATGCCCCTCCATCCCATTTCTTCAATCTGGGCTCTGTAGCAATGGGAATGATAGGAGAAAAATTAAGAATTAGAAGAACAAGATAAGAAAATAGGTGGCATTTAATTTAATTTAATTTTCCCATTTGGTTTGATTTTCAGTTTGTAACTTGAGAAGAATGATGGAAGAATGCAGAATTTTTGAGTTGAGGTGCTTTGTTTATGATTTGTCCGACTTGGTTCTTACACTAAGTTCCGAAGAAGTGGAGATTGTAGCAGTAGAAGCAGCAGCCACGGAAGTGTCCAATACTTGATTTCTTCATCGTAGAGAACTAGGCTTCTTCTCTTTAACTTTCTTTCCAACCTGTTGTGGCATCAGACATGGTTGGAAAGAGAAAGTTATGCTCTTTCTCTCTAATCTGATTCCAATCATATTCTAAGGTGGTTTTCTGAGCAACTTTCTTTCCAAGACAACTCTCTAATCTGCGTTTGAGTGTGAGTAAAGTTGAAATAGATTGGGAGAAAAAAGCAAATCAACTTTCGGCACATATTATAAGTTTTCTTCACCTTTAATTATTTGAAATGTTTGAATAATATACCTTATAGGTTTTGTAGAAATGTTTGGATTATTACATCTTTCATTCAAAAAGTTGAAAGAAGGTGTATTATGTAGACAAAAAAACCAACTTTTTTTCTCAATTTTCTATTGACAACCAAACAACCTGTAGAGTTTTACTTTCCACTCACTATACAACCTTAAAATAAGCACTCCCACTACAAAAGAGATCATAATAACTTTAATGATTACATATTCTAATCAACAACACTCCAAATGCTCCTTTTCCAAATTTGACATAGGATGCTACATGCCTTAGACTCACTTCTAATGATTTAACCATTAAGCTCGTTTATGAGCCATGAGCAAAACAAGCTCTAGTTTTGGTTTTTTTTTTGGATAGAAAATACAAGCTCTAGTTCATGTATAGGGAATGTGAACCACGTGCATAATACGCCTGCGAATACGAGCGCGTAGCAAAAGCTCGCTGTGCGTGTACCGACTCAAAATCTGTCACCTTGCTCTCGCCCTGAAACCCCGCCGTCGGTGCCAAAGAATCCGGCCTGTGCCGCCTTGGTGTGTTGGACTCCTCCTTCTCTGACACCCTATATGCACTCCCTGCCACATTCACAGCCTTGTGATTCCTACAGCCCGACAATATACTTGGAAGCCGGCGTTGCACCTCGGTTTTGGCGGTGGTGGTCCTGGTGGTGGTGGTGGTTGTAGTGGCGGTGGTCATCAGAATCACCCCGTCGGGACCCACCGTTCCTTGATCATCGTTCTCCGACGCCGCCGATAAATTAACGGCGCTGGCGGTGACGACGCTCCAATCGATGCTCGCTTCGCTGGGCTCGTAACATGTGGGGGTCATACAGCTAGACATTCCGTCAGACACCTGGCGGGTGAAAAATGGGTTGGCATTGCCGGTGATGCTTTCGATCTCGAACAAGTCCGAACTCGCATCGCTCTCAATTTCTTCGTTCATTCCGCCGCTGCTAGTATTGGCCGGAATGTCCTGGACTCTCGGAATCGCATCCCAAGTAACCATATTCAGTCTTCTCTCCAGATTCAAATTCCGGTTACCCTTTCCCAAGATAGGAGACCCGAACACTTCCAGAGACTTTCGGGGCTTTCCTTCTTCTTCTTCCCTTTCTTCAAGCTGCCTTTTCACGGTTAGGTTTCCAACCCGTGAATGCAAAACTGGGAAAGCAGAACACTCTTCTTTGTTTAGCCCAAAACTTACTTTACTGAATTTCTGGTAAGGGGTATCTTCTTTGAACTGGGTTTGCTTAATTCCAACCAGATTGATGGCATCGATCTTAATGGGTTCTTTTGTGATGATTTCTTTGCTTTGAACCCCTCTACATTCAACATTGTTTCTGTAATTTAATGGGTTCTTGTTCTCCCCAATATTTTTATTAATATCGACAGATTTTTTATCGGAACAAGAGCAATTGCAGCCGAAAGTTGCGAAAATTCTCTTACCATGTACCCTGTTTTGCTTACTTGGAGACTGGTCTGTCAAACGACTCGGCAATAATGCACTCTGGCTGTTCCAACTCACTTCTGAACAAGTACTAGGAGTTCCCACTCCTAGTTTAATTTTGGGTTTCACGCGGTGTAGATTGATCTGTTCATCCTTCTTAGAATGGGGCCCCCATGAAACTTTCTCTGTGACTCTTGGCTTCCCCTCATAAATTCCGCCATTGAAGTATTTTTCTGCACCGAAGACGCTTATATCGCCTTCTGTGTTCTTTCTTCCTAGGCTTATTTGGTGGTGAGACTCTTGGGGAGCTGTGATGGTGGGAGATGGGTTCCGAGTTGACTCAGGAAGTTTTAGTATAAAATTCTCTTCGGCGTTGCTAAGATAAGACGAAAATGAGGCATCACGGAGATGGGTATTGTTGTTTTCATAGGACAAGGTTTGGGAGAGGTTGGCATTGCAGGGTGATGTTAACGTGACTGTAGACATGGAGACTTTAAATTGGAAAAAAAGATATCTGCAAGATAGCAACAAAAAGGAAGAAGGAAAAAGACGAAGGAGAAGAGCTTGATATGGGGAAGCTTGGAAGTTAATGGTCTATACAAGCCACATCTCTTCAAAAAGAGTAGATGAAAAAGACCCAACAACAGAAATTCAAGTTTTTAAGTTTCTGGGACACTTGGAGAACTGGGTATGTGCAGAGTGGAAAAAAGGAGAAGGAATTTGATGGGAAAAGCTTGAGAGACTCTAGAAGAAAGCTTGATATACTTGGGAAGAACCAAAGAAAACAAAAGAGGGAGGAGAGCCAAAGAATAGAGTACTTGATATGTTGTATCTTGAATAACCAAATCAGTGTCAAAGGCCAAGGAAAAGGGGATCAAAGGGATTTGGTTATAAGAAGCTTGAGAGGCTTAAAAGGCCAAGAGAAACTTAAGAGATTTGGTTATAAGAAGCTTAAGAGGCTCTAATAAAACCAGTTCCCTTCGGTGAAGAGGACAAAGAGAGAAGAAAGAGACCCAAGAGAAGATTTTGAAACTGAATGGAGCTTTGCCTGATTCTGAACTACCAGTACAAAGGAGATGAAACAGCAATTGAACAAAGTTTGATCTGATAAGACTCTCAGACTCCTTGGCTTATTGAGAACCAGTTCCCTTCTATATAAGTAGACATAAGGGAATGCCTTATAGCAGGAGTGAGGGTCCACCTGCTTGGGGTTAGTTGGAGAGTGTTTTTGCTCACAAGAGCAGTGAAATTCAACCAATTAACAGTGGCATCAGAGCTAGTTATACTGCAAATGTGAATTTCTAAGTCAATTAATGCAGTTTTTTTATTTTTTGGTCAATTAATGCAGTTTGGTTGTGTAACTACATATTAACATCATCTTAGAAAATAAAGAATATGTTAGATTAGGAATCCGACACACATACCTTGTGTTCCTGCGGAATTTCTGGCCCACCAATGGACCCGTTGGGTCCATGACTTTAACCCACTGCTAAGCGTTTGTGGTTGAGACTCAAGACAATAAACATGGGTCCCTAAGCATAAAATCAGGTCACCCATCACATCTAGAGTGGGTCAGGAC
>JAOXJP010023702.1:0-17163 GCA_025762735.1 Platanus orientalis
GCTTCATGTTCGCTTCCACAATCACTTCCTAAGCACTCCCTAATCGCTTCCCCAATTGTTTCTTGTTCACTTCTCGCTTCTCAATTCTCAATGATTTAGTAAGCTTCGCTTTCTGCTTTTTACTTTCACTTTGCTTCCCGCTTTCGATTCTTGTTTAATTTGGTAACTATGCTTTGGACTTAAGCATTGTGAAGTTCATTTGTCTCTATCAGAGAGTGAAAATCCTTAGAAAGACAATAGTTTAACTTGAGCTAGATTTGTATCTCAGATTTAGCTTGACTGTAATCCCTTGCACAAGTTGGAAGGCCTCGACTAACTTCAAGAAATATGAAAATGATGCCTTTTATGCTCGAATGTATCGGTTGCGAAATATCTAAGTCTAGAAGAAGTACACTTGTGAATTGATGATTTGCAAATGAATTGAATACATGCGATAATCAGCCGAATCATGAATGAATTGAATACTCGTGAACTAGTGATTTGTGGATGAACTGAACTAGTAATTTGTTGTACAAACCAAATTTTGAGGTGATGAAAAATGTATGGCATCTCAAAATTTGGGATGTCAAATAAATCATTATGATATTTGTAGAGTGGTTTATTGTTTTATCATGAAAGCCATTTTTTTCAATCTCAAAAGGAATAAAATTATTAATTATGTTTTTCCCTTTACATGAAAGAAAACCTCTAATTAAAACAATAGCTAGCAAAACAAGATAACGAAAATATGGGTAGGTATTTGTATATATATTTCCCTTTAAAAATACATTTGAAACACCATCCTTGTAATGCATCTTGGGATATAATGAAATTTTACAAGAGGAGAAAAAATAGTAGAGAAAAACATCATGAGATGGTGGCAATATCTCCAGATGTTTGGGTGACTTAATTGTTCTTCCCTTATAAAAATATTTTGTTTTATTGTCTTTATCTAGGAATAGAAAGTCTTTTTGATCTCCAAAAGTTCCTTCAAAATTTTTCAAATTATTTTTTTTTATTGTTTACTTGGGTATTCATGGAAAATTTTCATTAAGGAGTTACTTAACCTTCAATTATGTGCAAATACAAATAACTTTCTATTCTCCCACATTCATCATTATGT
Organism: Platanus orientalis; assembly: GCA_025762735.1. Lineage (NCBI taxonomy): Eukaryota > Viridiplantae > Streptophyta > Magnoliopsida > Proteales > Platanaceae > Platanus > Platanus orientalis. The sequence goes on from JAOXJP010023702.1 coordinate 1,103, forward strand.
AGTTTATAAGTAATGTACACATGTCTACTTGACTTGTGACACACATTGATCCTACACCAAAACTATTAGTGTATAATCTAGTTATATGAACTCGGCAAGACTATGATTGTTGAGTAGGTATACAAATCATGTGTAATCAGGATTAAGGAAATATGGTTGTTAGCATACTTCATTTTATCAGACCAACACGATTTTGATGTCATCCTAGGCATGTATTGGTTAGCTACTCATCCTGCTAAGGTAGATTGTTATATTAAGGAAGTGACCATTAGTATCCAAACTAGTCTGAGGTTATATTTAAGGGAATACAAAGTTTTCATAAGATTATTTATGCCCTACGAGCAGAAAGACTATTGCAGAAAGGTGAACTAAAATACTTAGTTTACATTATAGATGACTAGAAGGAATAAGTGCAGATTGTAGACATATCTATTGCTAGAGATTTCTGTGATGTGTTTCCTATTGATCTTCTTGGATTACCTCCAAATAGGAAGATTGAGTTTGCAATTAACTTAATGAAGACACTAAACCTATTTCTATGGTACCATATCATATGGAACCTGCTCAATTAAAATAGTTTAAGGTGCAGATGCATGATTTGATTGATATAGGTTTTGTCCACCCTAGTGTTTCACCATGTGGTGCACATATTTTGTTTGTGAAGTAGAATCATAGAACTGTGAAGCTTTGCATTGATTACAAGCATTTGAATAAGGTGACAGTGAAGAAAAAATATCAGCTGCTAAGGATTGATAATCTTTTTTTTTTTTTTTTATCAATTATAAGGTGTCAAGGTCTTTTTTAAGATTGACCATAAATCTAGATACCATCAACTTCAAATTAAAAATGATGATATACCAAAGATTTTCTTTTGTACCAGGTATGGACACTATGAGTTATTAATCATGTCTTTTGGACTGACAAATGCACTTACAACATTTATGGACTTAATGAACAATGTGTTTTGACCTTATATAGATCAATTTATTTAGTATTCATAAATGATATTCTGGTTTATTCAAAGAGCTCAGAGGAACATGGAAAGCATCTGAAGATTACACTGTAGGCCTTGAGGGACCACAAACTTTATGTCAAGTTCAACAAATGTGAGTTTTGGTTAGATAATGTAGTTTTTTTTAGACATGTAATCTCAAAGGATGAAATTTATGTTGATCCCAAAAAGATAGAGGCGGTGGTTAATTGGTCTAGACTTACAAATGTGACTAAGATTCATAACTTTCTAGGATTGGTTGGTTACTATAGGAGATTCGTGGAAGGATTTTTTAGCATAATTAGACCATTGACTAAGCTAATATAAAAGAATGTCAAGTTTGATTAGAATAAGGCATGTGAGCACAATTTCAAAGAACTGTAGGATCATTTGGTTTTAGCACCGATCCTTACATTATAGTTCATAACATAAGGAAAGTATGTGATCTATAGTAACTCTTCTTGAAAAGGTTTTGGTTGTGTATTGTTGCAAGATGAGAAGGTTATTGCCTATGTGTCTACACAGCTTAAACTTTATGAGCAGAATTATCCAACATATGATTTAGAATTAGCCGCATTTGTTTTCGCACTAAAGCTTTGAAGACAATACTTATATGGAGTACCTTATGAGATTTATACAAATCACAAGCGTTTGAAATATTTGTTTTCACAAAAGAATTTAAATTTAATGTAGAGAATATGACTTGAGTTAATTAAGGATTATAATTGCATTATCCTTCATCATCATGGAAAAGCCAATGTGGTTGCTGATGCATTGAGTCAAAAATCTTTTAGTGATTTGACATGTGTTATATATGACACACCTTAGAGAATAGCTTGTGTTGAATGACAAGATTAAGACAACTCAGAGTTCAGATCTCCAGATTTAGAAAATAATAGAAGAGGTCAAGAAATGACAGAAAACAAACTTTATAATTTAAGGAAATGATTCTTTATGGTATGGTAAGAGGTTGTGTGTGCCTAATGATCCCAAACTTAAAAAGGAGATCATGGAAAAAGCACATGAAAAAATATATTCAGTTCATCTAGGGAGTATAAAGAGACCATGGTAAGAGGTTGGTTGTATTTGTTTGTTTAGAATACATTGGTTTTATGGATTTTACTTTCTAAGGTTAGGATTGTGATGGATTGGATTAGGTTGTGGGTGTGCCATAAGGGTGGGGTGGCTTGGGGTCATAGGATGTGGGCACAAGTTAAGTTGGGTGGACTTGAGTTGTCATCATCATTTTGAAAAAGATCGTCAATGTTGTTATTGTTGTTGTTTTCATTGTCATGGTGAAGATACAAACAAAAATCAATATGTCTAAGATACAAACAAAAATATAGAATCTAGTTTATAGTAAATTAGACCAAGAACTACTACTGCCATATATAAACCTAAACAATTAGGACACACTTAATAATTCATTGAATGCATATCATAATAATGTAGTATAAACAATATATAAGCACAAGTTTATGCTTATCAAATGTCAATAATATCACCAAATATAATTCGTTGTTTTATCTAAGTATATTTAGTTGACTAACCCCATCTAAAAAGAGCATCCAAATAGGAACAAGTTGTCATGCCCCGAAACCCGCACAGGGAATATTAGAGTAATCACATGTGCATGGCGTCATGGACCTTGGAGTGTGACATTATTGACCCTATTCTTGCAGAAAGAGTCCAAACAAACTTATATATATATATATATATATTTGTTTTTTATCCATTTATTAATCCTCAATTACCAAATAATCGCAGCAGAAATATAAATAATGAAGTAACTTCCATCCATAATGTACAACATAAATATAGCCATGAGATAACAACATTCATTCATAAAGTGAATCAGAAATGAAGACATCATATTCTCAACTATGCAATGGAGACTAATCAAAATCACCAATATCTACATCGAAGGAAAAACCTCCATCATCCATAACCATAACTACAACCTCTAATATAAGCATCACTACCAAAGTGAGGCCATTAAATAGGCCTACAACACATCAGTCTCAAATCAAACCACAAGTATCACAAATAAATCCTATCTCATAAATCCCCATTTTATACATGACAATGTGCTAGAAAATAAATAAACAAAAGGAAAGTAAATGATATAGCCTCCTCATCCCCATGATTTATCTAGGGATTGAACCTGCACAAGATCTCGTGCTACATAATGCCATCTGAAGGGGTGGTAAAAACATAGGTAAGATATAAAACCCGTGAGAGAACATACATAATGTCCCATGGAACAAATTGGATATACATGAGTAGGATCGATACAAAATCAAAATATGGGTAATATATAAGAGTCGAACTAGTTACAACAATAATCATAATCTAATAAAGGTGTTAGAAGTATAAAATCCAAAACAACAAAAGCCCATAACCGAAACACATAATGTGTTGCTCATAAGGAAAGTACAACATGCAATATAAATGTTTACTACAAAATACTTGTACTTAAATAGGCTTAAGCACCTCTCACATAAGCTGCTTTAGTTAATAGATATCAAAATAGATGCATGTTCATGGAAACTTAATGTAGCTCTCAAACTCACATATCCCATAAATGGTTTCCAAGAAAATATATTTCTGACCAAAACAACTCAACTCATGTAGGATTCCCAAACCAAATCTCATCAAAATACCTCGTATCAAATCCAATGAATTAGCTCACATAGGGCCTTTAACAAATCTGAAATCATATAACCCATGTAGGGTCTTCAACAAAACTGAAATCTCATGTGACCCATGTAGGGTCCCCAACAAAACTAAAATCTCATATAATCCACATAGGGTCTATTGACAAAACTGAAATCTCATACAAAATAATGGACAACTAGTGTCGTCTTCACCTATTAATGTGACCTAGTGATTAGGTACCTGAAATAGGTCGTAAGATCAATATAACTTGCAAAAATCCCTTAGGGCATCAAGGGTTAGTTCACAAAAATCTCATAGAACATTAACGGTTAGCCCGTAAAAACCCCTTTAGGTGTCAAGGGTTAGCTCTCAAAAATTCTCTAGGGTGTCAAGGGTTAGCCTATAAAATCCCTTAAGGCATTAAGGGTTAGCAGATAAAAATCCCCTAGGGCATCAAGGGGCCTACAAAAATCTCCTAAGACATCAAGGGTTGGTAGACAACTAGTGTTGTCTTCACCTATTAATGCCATCCGGTGATTAGGTTCAAAACCAAATCCTCATATATGAAACGGTACTTTTAAATTTATGCACATATAAAGTAATATGTAATTAGACGAGTATACGATACAAAAAATGTCTATGTAACAAAAACTCATTTGTGAGACCACGTAAAACCCGTTCTTAAAACCAAACAGAAAGTAATAGCTCATATTCACACCAAATCCAAGTGCTTGAAATCCTTCTCTTAACCTTTTAAAACCAACAATAGTATAAAAGTCCTAAGAAAGGCATGTGAATGCAATGACACTAACATAGAGCTCATCAGATCAAGTGTAAATAGATTTAATCAAGTGAAAAGCATAATAGTAGCATTGATGACCAACTAGCATGTGAAATAAAATAAGAAACAATTCTTAGAGCTAATCAAATTAAGAAGAGACTACCAACTAGCAATAATGATATTTATATAAATCTCAATTATGAGAAAATCAAGGCAATCATTAGGCATGTGAAGTAGAAATCATTTTTCCCTTTATAATTTCATAAGGATCTAACCTTCTTACATTCAACCATAGAAGGATTTAGAATTCCAATGAATCTATGATTGTAGCATAAGAAAATGAGTAAATCTTAGCCAGCACATACTTAAAATGGAGTAGAACTTGCAATACACATATGAGATCTATAATTTTATGTAAATCAAAGTTTCTACTAAGACATAATGGAATGAATCATTTTATGAAATATGTAGAATTATTAAACTCATATAAATTTGATAAGAAGTAATGAACAACTATCATCTCTTTCAAAATAACAACTAAAAATGGAGGAAAGTGTAAAAAAAGTAGAATAATTAACTTGAGAACTCACTAATCCTCTATAGATTTAGTGTTTGGATAAATGAAAATTACTAAACATTAAAAACAAAACAAACAAAATGAAGAGAAATTGAAATCTCATCCAAACTAAGAATTACAAATGAAAAGAATGATAAATAGTCAAATGAGTAGCATATCATGTATGAAATCTCATTAAAATTCTATAGATCTAAAGATCAAATGGAGTGAACTCACCAAAACTTCATTAGATCTTGTGATTTCTAGTTTAGGCAAAGAAGTTGAGGAAAAACTTTGAAAATCAAATAACATAAAAAAGGACCTAACAACATGTTTTATAGAGATTTTCATTTTGTCTACATGTCATAGTGTAGATTCATGCAGTGTGTTAAGAGTACTTTAATGACAGCAGAGGATCATCTTACCTTGATAATAAATAAATAAAAAATGAAATCAATTTACATGTCCATTTATTAAGATTTGCCACCAACATGCCATAAGCCAAAATCATTTTATCGTGATGATCTTAACATTATTGGTTAAGGTCATCAAGATTGTGTGATTTGTACTTGTGTAGGTATCCTATCAAATGGACAGTGTAAATTGGTTATCAAAAAAAAAAAAAAAAAAAGAGTGTAAATTGATTTGCATTTAAAACACTTGGACGGTTTACAAGGCTGTACTGGTGTTTATGAGGCCAGGCCTGATGGGGCTGTTATGGGCCTGTCTTTAGTAAGGATATAACATTAAGGCCCAGCCCAAGAAATAATGCCCTGAACCAAAGACCTAGTCTTGGTCCTTAATCGTTTCGGCCCCTAAGAGATTGGACTTAGGTCGCCAGCCCAGTAGACAGAGATACCACCAGGAATAAGGTCCAGGGGTGTTGGAGAGCAGTGTCTGGCATGGGTGTTTTAAAGAATATATGTGCATATACAAAAATACCCACGTCAAGTACACTGTGTACACCTTTTAAATGTTTCACACGCATTTGTCCTGGAGGCTTTTATCGTTCAGTCTACACTACATTGGAAACAGACAAGATTGGGCTAAGCTTGGACCTTTCTACATAGGTTCCAAACGGACTTCAGCAGGTTTTTGACTTAGCACAACTTAATGTATTAATTGGTGCTGCACTCAGGGCCAGACACGCTCGTGCCCTAGCCTGGCTTACCTCATCCTGAAATGTACGGCCTGAAATTAGGTTCAATGGGGGCAGTGGCCCAAACTTAACCCAGGCCTAAGATTGGGCCACAGTAGAGTTAATCCTGGCCCAAAACTTTATAGATAAATTTTAGAGCTGGTAATTCAAAGGGTTGGGTCAAGTGAAAACATATATAGTCAATCCGGACCTGCCTCTTCAGAAAACGGGTTGAGACATCCCAACCTTCCATACCTGTCTGACCCACTCAATCTAACTTCTTTAATGTAAATAATTCCCCTTTTTTTGACACACAAATAATTCCCCTTTTAAATCATCTATAATAAACATAATTATAAGTTTACAATAAAAAATATAATTTTATACTCTTTAATTTGTCTATTAAATCTTACATAAGAGCCGAAATGACAATAATGGAACATATCCTAAAAAATACCATGCCTTATATAGTTTATTGCTTATCAAAAATAAAAATCAAAAGATAATGATATAGAAGCCTAGTACGTTGCCTCTTTTCTAATGTCATGTTAGAGAAAAAAAGAATCCTATTAAATATAAAAATACAAGCATAAAAAATATGTTATAAAAAATTCAATATGCTTGTCCTCTAATTAAATAAAAAAGGAATCACAAGAAAATAAATAAGTTCAAATATTTTTTAACTTAAAAACCTATAAAGTCCCGGCCTAGATACATTATCAGACAAACAACTCAATAACTAAATAGTTCAAACACATTTGAAGCTCCTCTTTATGCCTATGGATGTGAAGGTGTGAGGACAGAAGGAATAATTGATGAGGGAAATGCACGTGGAAGAATCATTCTCCTTTATACAAGTCGTGCCATGATCAGAGGCTAAGGCTTGGATTTCATAAGCCCAAGTCCGTAATAAATAATGGGCCCTGTCTGAGCCTCTAAGCCAACCCGGTCTGCACGCCCCTAATTAGTGCCCCAAGGCCAAGTAACTCAAAACAAAAGGTAATTTCCTCCAGTTAAATGGAATGATCGTAAAGAGAGAGAGAGAGAGAGAGAGAGAAAAGTCTGGATAAAAAATTAATTAAAGGATTTTTCTTGTATGCAAGCAAGTATGGTGGAAGAATCATTAGGTTCCAATCTTATGAGGGTTTAGGTTAACCGTCGGATTGGTATCAAGGATTCATACAAATACAAGGTTCATTAAGAATGTTTAGTTGATTCCAATCAAATGATAGAAAAAAAGTAAAACCAAACCTGAGAGTATCTCATTGAATCATACCCAACAGTGTCATCATTCTTTACAAAACTAAACCAATAGAAGGAAAGTAAGGACCTCAAGAAAAGGACTAGGGAAGCCATACATATTGGATCTTAAGGGATAGGTTTTTATGGAGAGGGGCATGTGATCCCTTCGTTACAGATTTCTCCACATTATGGAGCAACATGACCAATTTGCCGGAACAGATCCTCTCCGGCTGCTTATGACCTATTAAGGTGAGGCCCATGCACTTTTTGGTGTGGCCCACCATCCTTCCCCCAAAAAAAAATTGCATGGGGCCCACCCCCTCTCTCACGGGGCGCTGTAAAAATTCTGCTCATGTACTTTGTCGCAGGTGATACGAACCCGCTGTCAAGTATCGCATGAGAAGCGGATTATGCATATCGGTATTTATTTATTTAATTAAATAGTGGATCTTACGAAAACAATGACCTAGGAACTAAGTAATTGAAGACAATTGATGGATCAATGAGAGAAGGGGATCTTTTTCCTCCGTTCTTGTCGTCATCTTCTCTATGAGATTGAAACCATTTTTTTGCTCTCCTCCACTGATATGCATTTTGTTATGCTCTCCTCCGTGAGATGCATCTTGCTTGGCTCTCTTTGTGAGATATATAGTTTATGCCCCCGACCGTCTATAAGGCGAGTCCGGTAAGTTACGACCTTGGTTTGGTGTGGTGCTGCTATCCTTGCAAACTTCTCTGATAGCTGCAGCTCCTGCATCCTCGTTTCCACCCTCAGTCGATCCAACCTCCGTAGTTCCTCCTCCAACAGGTCTCTATCCGTGCTGTCAATGAGCCGGAATGTCTTGCATGGTTTGCACTGGTCACCAGTGGAAGGTCCGCTCGAAGGAGTTGAACCATGTAAGGGAGAATATGAGAAAGACGTTCTGTTGAGCTCTCCGATGAGCTCTTTCTACAATGACTAGGTGTGAGACGAGCTCTCTCTATTCCTCTTCACCTGATTTGTCGCAACTCCTCTTAGTTGAGTGGGCTTGTCTAGGCACTACGCATTGCCAACCCTAAAAAAAGATCAAGTTTGTTGGATATTTTAAAAGTTTAAGGTCCGATCAATCGAGGATATTTTTAATCGATTGAGATGGTTAGGTCCGAGCAATCGAGAATTCGCTCGATTGATCGAATTGGTATCGATGAAACTAGATATATTGAATATTACAATTCTTGGAGATTCATTCATGCAGAACAAAGATATCTACAAACATTCATATATGATTGTTAAATAGAAAAGGCTGTCTAGAATATCTATGGACACATCTAAAGGTGTCTCTACATTTTCTAAAAAGGAGGGCATTTCTAAACAAGAAACCTACGTATAATTTCTTTCTCTCATCTATTTTCAACCCTTGTCTTTGTGAAAACTCTATGATTTCTCATTGTATACATTTTTAGAAGATTATCTATCAAGTGTTCAAGGGTTGATCTTATGGTACATGCTGCAAACAATCAATAACAAAACTTCGGTTGGGCCCGTTTTATCCTATATGGAGACAAGTTTGGTGATTCATTGTAGTTTTTGTATCTTTCAAAAATTGAGTAGATGACGAATATTCTCTTAAAGAAAGCGTGATCCGTGACTCAAACATTGTTACTTCATAATCTTGTCAATTCCCTATAACACATCTTTTACATCTTCTTCCAATACTTGGTTCTAACATTCTTTAGACAATATTATCGATTGACACAATCAATAACAATGGCCCAATTATCTGTCAATGTTCTCAAATCTAAATTGACCAAAATGGAAAGATTTGACGGATTGAATTTTAGGTGTTAGCAGCACAAGCTTCAACTTCTACTCACTTCTCTGGATATATATTGCATATGTGTTGACAACACCAAAGCTGTTGGAACAAGAGGAAGAGACACTTACAAAAACTCGATAAAGAAAAAAGTGGAAACTAGACAACTATCTATGTAAAAGACATATTCTTGATGCTTTGTCAGATGCTCAGTTCAGTAATTATGAAACTATGGAATATACTAAAGATATATGGGAAAACATTACAAGTCAAGTACAAGTTTCAAAATACCAAAAGAAATGAATTTTAAGTAAGCCAATTTTTAGAATTTACTATGATTGATACTAAATTTGTTTTGGATCAATTTCTTAAGTTAGAACACATAGAGGGACAACTTGAAAAAGGAATGAAGCAAAATTGATGATTTGATTATAGTTGGACCCAATCATGGTAGAATCACAAGAAGAATCTTAAACATAAGAATGATGAAATATTCTTATAAGAACTTGCATAAGATCTTCAAATAAAAGAACAACTTTGATTACATAAAAAGAATGAGGATCAATCAAAGTTTATGGCAAAGACAAACATGAAAGAAGAAAGGTCACAACAATCTACATTCAAGAATAGAGTCCACACCATACGAGAATTCAAGAAGAAGAAAAAGACGGCTTGATTTTACTACAATAAGGTTGAACACTTCAAGAAAAATTATAGATTGTACTAGAAAAAAAATGAAAGCAACAAGGAAATGGTTTTTCTGACAACAAAAAAGTACATCTCAAGTACATGCCATTGAAGAAGTCCTAGCTACAGTCATATCGAAAGCAAACATGATTGGACATAGTGGTGAATGGTGGCTCGATTGTGGAGCAACAGAACATGTTACATTTGACATGAACATGTTGAAGTCCTTTCAAGGTATTGGTGATAAAAACATTTTCTATATATGTAATTCATTAACTGCTAAGATGTTAGGATAGGGAAAGGTAAATCTTAGTATAACCTTAGAAAAATACTTACCTTAAACAATGTCTTGTATATACCTGAGATTCAAAGAAATTTAGTTTCAATTAGTTTGCTTGTCAAACATGGTTTAAAAATAATCTTTGAATCGGATAAATTTACTTTCTTGAAAAATGGGATGTATGTAGGTATGAAATATACTTCATATGGAATGATCCATTACCAATAATAGCTCCTAAAAATGGCTGAAATTTCTTAAATTTTCTTAAATGAATAAGGCTTGGAATATTTCAAATTTAAAGTTAAGGAATCAATAGCTAAAATTTCATGTTGATGGAGGGAGGGGGAGATATGGTGCATGAGAGATTTTTGGACTAGCGTTTTCTAAGAGATGAAGGTACAATGGGACTCCCAATCCAATTTAGACCTTAACTAAAATTGTTTCTAAAGAATTTTAACAAAAGATGATTATCTTAATTATTGATTGACCATTATTACAACACCCTTATTAAGAGGTATATATAAAAGACTACGAAGATAAAGATAGAAAGAAAATCAAATCAAATAATATATAATCACATCTAATTTTTATTTTCCATATCTTTGTTTCTCTCAGTCCTCAAATGCATGAGAATGTCAAGAAAAATCTTCATGTATTTGAAGAGCTTTGATTTGGTACAAACACCACCCTGAACGAATAGGTGCAAATAGCATTAGGGGTGGACACATCAGCATCAAAAAAGCAACTTACACTTTTTGGGGGGTGCTTATCACTTTTTGGCGCTGATGTGTCAGCTCCCAACTCCATTCACACCTATTAGTACATGGATTGTTCATACTTAATTCTTTGGGGGTATTTGAATGCCCATGCCAACCACCATATGTATGCTAATGTTGATGCTTCACCAACCTCTTCCACCTCAATCTCCTCTGTCGTTTCACCAACCTCTTCCGTCTCAGCTAGATAATCTTCATTTCTTATCGAAGGTGCTTTGATGCACTTTCCTTCACATTCATATCAAAATTGATAAAAAAAAAAATCATTCCTTCTCCCTCCACCCCTGCCAGCCATGACTTGTAGGATTGTATCATCTCTGTTGTTTCTGGCATACGTCGGCTAGAGCTTCACCTTTGCTTCCTCCTCTCTTGGAGAATCACTTTTCCATACATTTTTTTAACATCAATACTTTTTCATGTTATGTCCAAGATGGTGTCTTGGACACCAGAGGACGACATGTGAAAAAAAAGTGGGAATTTGAAAATTTGTCTAACTCCTACTCATTTTCTTCCATGTGTCATCCCTTGGTGTCCAAGACACCATCTTGGACACCAGTTATTGGACATATATAAAATTTGCTCCCTTGTGCTTATTCCAGCCCTTTATCTGCTGACATTTGCATTGGAGAGAAAATGTTATGTCCGAGATTTGGTGTCCAGGATGGAGTCTTGAACACCTGGGATGACTATACTTGTCCATTTTCTTCAATGTATCAGGCCCTTGGTGTCCAAGACACCATCCTAGACATTAATTCCTGATATAACATTTTCTACATTGGTGTTATAGTCAGTGGCAAAGCTAGAAATTTATCTTTGGGGGGACCGAACTAAAACTACGATGATTATATATATATATATATATATTACAAGTCAAGATAAAAAAAATGTATAACAAAAAGTGTCCATGTATATTGCTTGTACTATTATATCATTGTCTACGAATATTTTGAATATTAAGACTATGACAAGAAAAAATAACGAATTTCATTGTTAACAGTTAATGCCGATGTATCTTTAATATGAACAAGATTAAAGAAGCGTTTTTGTATGAAACCATCTTTGTCAACAAACCTCAAAACAAGAGCCATTTATTCTCTTTTAGATTCATCACGTGCCTTGTTAACAATAATGCAAAATTTAGAATCCTCAATATTTTTACGAATTTTATTCTGCATGATTGCATATCATATAAACAAAACCTATGCTTTTGACATCCTCAGTGGCTTTGGTGGGCCTTATCTTTGTTAATGAGTCGATGAGTTTAAATGTCATAGAAGAACCCAACTGAACAAAGGACCCCATCCCTCTAACAGTATATCTTACTAGTTCTTTAAATGAGTTGTGCTACTCCAAGCTAAACTCCTCTTGATTTTATCTTATGAGAGATGAACTAAGCTTAAACTTGGCTTATTAAGAATTTGTCAAGGCTAGGGCCAGGTTCAGGCTTAGCTCAACTTAGCTTTGTTTGCTTCAGCCCAAATTGTAATATGAAGCTATAGAAGTGAAATTTGCAATCCCACACATACCCTAATCTAAAATCATTAAAATTAAAAAAAAACACTTGGTATTAAATTTTATTAAATTAAATTTTTAATTATATTAAATACAATTATTTAAATTGTCCCAAATTATACTGAACAAGCCCATTATAATTCGTCTTGTACTCGTTTAATGTAATGAATTGAACTTGAGTTTCAGGCTAAGTTCATGAACAAAATATTTGAGTTCAAACTCGAATAATGGCAAACCAAGCTATGCGACGTGATGGGATCTTTTGAAAAAACGGAAATACCATTAAGAGACAAGCATATATATATATATATATATATATATATATATATATATAGATACACATTTTAATTTATAGGATAGATTTTCTTTTCTTTTATTTCTTTTATTTTTAAATTTTTTGGTAAAAATGAGGATTGATTAATCTATATGCATTAATGATTATGATAACTTTTATCTTGTGATATGGATATCATTACTATTACAACTTCTAATCAATTAATTATCAATAATGTTTTTGGTTCAATATGAGAGAGTACAAAATATTCGAGAATAAAAGATCTTTCAATCCAACATATGTTGGTTTTTTTCTAAGGGAAAAATGTTCTGTTCAGGATTTTGTATGTCCTATAATGTTATATGCACAAATATATGCACAAAGGCTGGGTGCATACGGTTAAAACTGTAAACACAGTTTCCAATTGATAAAATGGTATGTATAGGGTTAAAATGGTAGAAAAGGTGTTCAAATGAACATTTTCTCTCCATTTAAAAAGAGGCATCAAATTCAGAAAACCATCTTGTGTCATCCAGTAGAGGACATGATGGGACATACAAAAACCTGGACAAAACTTTTGCTCCCTTTTCCTAGGGGTTGGGATTAGGTATGGAAATCAATTTTTCCTGATGTATTAGAATGACATCAGGGGGCTGACACATCAGTGCCAAAAAGTGACATACAGTTTTTTTGGGGGTGCTTACATTTTTCAGCGCTGATGTGTCCATACCTAACTTTTCCGTTTCCTAATGGTATAGGTAGGCATTTTTCCAAAAAGTTTGGGGGGGCCATGGCCCCATCTTACCCCCATGTGGCTCTGGCACTGGTTATAGTCCTCTGGCACAGTTCGGTTGCCATTGCTGCTTATCCTAAGCACAGAGGGCTGTATCATGTGTGACACCCCCCCTGAAGGAATCAATTCACTTTTTAGAGGTGATGTGACATCTCAAAAGGTGAGTTGATCCCCCCTCTGAGTGGCCCTTGAGGGGGGGTGTCGCAGATGATTTCAGGGCATCCTAAGCTAGATGACAAGATCTGTAGCACGGAGGATGCTAAGTTGGCAAATTCTGTGGGTGTCGTATCGTAGAACTGGGTTCAAAACCCCTTCTTTCACAAAGTAACCACGGTTTACCTATCAAAAAGAAAAACAAAACAAAAATGGTAACACGGGCTTGAGGTTAAATGGACCGAAATTGTCTAATGTATGCCGTAGGGACCTTGTACGGACACCGCATAGTTTACAGGGAATTTACTGATTTAGTATTTATTTCTGGAATTACTTTCGTCAAGTATGTTGTGTCTCAAGCTGATTGGAACTGGTGGCACTTCTCTTTATTTTAAGGTGGAGGAAATAAATTCTACCAGAAAAAAAGGTACTTAAGACTAATGTTGTAATTTGAATGAACACCGGCCCAATCTACTTATCTAGACCGCCCAATATGTGGCTGTTGGAAATTGCTTGGATGGGTAAATATCAGCATACCTGCAAAATTTCCATGTGCTGAAAAAATTAGTGGGAGATTGTAAAATTGAGAATGAAAAGTCTGGAAAACTAAAGAAAATAGAAATAATTGAAACACAACAACAATAAAGTAAAAATTACGTCAGAATAAAAATTTTATGTTATGAAAATAAACATAGCTAAAAGGACAATAATGGACACTGGGAGAGAAATCCAAGATGAATAGGTTTCAGTGTTTCATCAACATATTTAGTAAGAAGGAAAAAATAAGTGTGAAGAAAAATCTTAAGATAATTGTATAAATATGCGTTTGAGATAAAAATAAAACACACTCATCAATGGTATCCTCTATAAAAAATAATAATAATAATAAAAATCATCAATGGTCTCAAAGGGCTAATAAGGAATCACATTGATACTCCATTAGATGCTTTTCTGGGAAGTAGGCCTCCTAGTTTAGCGATCATGCATGGGTTACATGGAATTAATATGGAGATGATTGTTGCAGACTAGCATGTCTTCCTAATATTATTGATTTTTATTTGTTGGGTATAAAATATTTTTGTTTCAACAATCTATATTGATTTTACATTTCATCAATAACATAAGCAAATGAAAGACAAATTTGTGACTCACTGACTGTACTCTACACTCATTTGCTTTTCATAGGTCTGTCCATCAATTAGCTCTATCAGTTCATCCGGATTTGAGTGGATTAGAAAAGAGGCATAAGAATCTAAAAAGCACAAGGATTAGAATTAAAATAGAAAACTACAAGCGGATTCCATTGGCCATTTGTTTGCCAAGATTTTGATTTGGAATTCACCAGAATCCATACATCTGGTTGCCGATACTAAAAACAGATTTGGTTCAAGAAAGGAAAACATGGAAAAAAGAAAGTGATTCTCAACAGACAGTCCGTCGGATTTGGCCACAAATCCAACTTGGCCAAATCCGACCTTCTGATATGAAAATGAAAACCCCTCTCTCAAGCTAATTTCTTTTCCATCAGGTATGCACATTTTTCAAGGTATTTTATTCCTAGGTAACCAGATGGTTTAAAAACATCCCATCAGTGGAATCAGAGGTGGAATCCAATAGATTTGGCCTAAATCCAAACAAACAAACACAAGGAAAACCAATAGTGCAATGAAATTTCTAGTTTTTTTTCCTTCCCCTCCTCCTCCTTTTTATTTTATAATTTGTGTGTGTGTTAGAAGTTTACAATGCAATAGATTTAATCAAGACCACATAAACATGACTGCCTATGCCCAAGCATAGACATGTCTAAGAAAGGGGAAAAAACAACCGAAGAAAGGAGAAACTTGAATCATGAGAAGAAGAAAAAAGAGTTTGGAAGTGCTCTTGGAGAGTATTATGTATCTTAAGCCACATTAGAGATGAAATGAGGAGGTATTGGTGGAACATACCTAGAGAGGCAAATCAACTGACAGATTGGCTTTCAAAATCGCTTCAACACTAGGAGAAATCATTATGGATCCTAATGAGTTTTCAAGTGTACTGGATAATCTAATTTGTAATGATTTCAAACATTGTAACTACACTCATATGTAAATTCTAATATTTTTAATGAAATTACCACTAATACTTATCCAAAAAGAAAAAAAAAAAGAAAAGAAAAGAGAGTTTCCCCTTTTGAGAGATTTATTTGAAATAATGAAAATAGAAGAAGAAGAAGAAGAAACTCTTGAACAACTACAATACCCATAACATGGGCTATTGTTTATTTTTATGTAAAAAAAAAAATCAAACTATTCCTAATTTATAGGGAAAATTAATTCTAATTCAAGCATACTAATAATTGCTTAAAATCACATAATTATCATAATCAAAATGAACATTATCACATTTATTTTATGTGTATTTATATTAAATTATGTATTTTCTCTT